>CP045902.1:13362622-13386993 GCA_013387185.1 Caligus rogercresseyi
TTTTTTTTTTTTTTTTTCGGTTAAAAACATTTTATTCGGTTGACTGCAAAATTTTATACAGTGTAAAATAAAATACACTAAAATTATATACAGAAACAGAGTAAAACTATTCAGGGCAGTTGCGAAAATACATAAATGAACATTGTAGTTCATATTTACTGCCCTGAAGAATAACCTTATATAAAAGGACAAATCATTTATTGGTTTGGTTTAAAAAAGCACGATGTCTTCTTAAAATCCTTTTGATGGTGCTGATGTAGAGCTTTGATCTTTCAGGGACATATTTAATTATATCGCCAGCCCACTTCCACGTTGGCGCTCCTACATCCGGGATTTTGATTGAGAGAGCAGCGTAGCGAGCTGAAGCACCAATCATGATGGGCCTTAGGTCTTCTTCGACTACATAGGCATTTGTCGTTATTTTTAGTGCTAAGAAAGATTTTATATTTTGTAATGTACATTGAATTGCTTTGTGACTAGGGGGGGTATTTTTAAAAATTTATTATTTCCAAAGAGAATGAGAGCTTTTAAAATATTCGGAGATATATCGCCGTTTTGACACATGTTCAGTTTTAAAAATCTTTTAATTATTTGAAGAATGGGACAATCGGCAAATGCATGTAAGATATTATTTAATAAAAATCCACAATTCATACAAGGATTCTGAAATTTAATGAGCATCCCTGAAATTTGTAATTGAGCTGTAAATTTAGAACCATCAGCAATCCCATTAGTTGATTGTAAAATTATTTTACTCCATGAAGAGGGAAGGTTAAGCAAACTTAAGTAGGACTCTGATATAGATCTCGCTCCATCATAACTCTTCCTACCACATTCAAATTTTAAAAACCATGGCTTGGAAGGGCACATAAAACTAAGTGAACGTTTAAGAGGAAACTTGAACCTTGCCACGTTAAAACTTGAATTCACAACCAAATCGTGGGCAGTAAAAATCGCTTGTGTTAAGGCGGTTCGCTCTAAAATGACAGGATCACCAAATCTTTTTATAAAAGGTTTTTTGTCTTTATTTTGGTATAAAATATCTATTGTCGTGTCCGATTGAACTGAGGGTTCCAACTTCCATAAAATTCTCTGAATTGAAGCTAAAAATGGCGAAAAGTTTTCCAAGTCCTGATTAGTTAAAAGAGTACCCATGTATAACCAATTGTAAAATTGCGAAGACGTAAAATATTTTCTCCAGTCCCTGTTATAAAATACACCCATTTTCTGCACGATTCTTAGATAATATTTTGGCAAAATTTCAATAAGAAGACAAAGTCCA
This sequence comes from Caligus rogercresseyi, assembly GCA_013387185.1. Classification (NCBI taxonomy): domain Eukaryota; kingdom Metazoa; phylum Arthropoda; class Copepoda; order Siphonostomatoida; family Caligidae; genus Caligus; species Caligus rogercresseyi. The sequence continues at coordinate 13,363,905 of CP045902.1, forward strand.
CCTCCTACATAGGTTTTGGGACGCTTCAATGAGGGAAGATATGTTTTGTAAAAAAGAGTCCCCAGCCAACAATCTTCTTCTTTAAGTGCTAATTCAGCAAGAGATGGGATGGATGTGGCTCTATACAAAACGAATGGAACCACACGAGAATTATAAAGGTCGACTCTTTTTTGTAGAGATAAGTTTCGCCATAGTCTAATTTGACCATATATCTTTGTGTTCATTTGTACCCAGTTAACTTTTGAGACTCCGTCTCTCATCCATTCAATGCCAAGAATATTAACAGACTCAACAACCCTGCAGTTCTGGAGCAAAGAAGAGCTGCACGGATTCCAAGATCCCAATGGAAGTATAGCAGTTTTGCTTTTATTTATAGCAAGGCCAGTTTTGAGTTCAAATTTAACAAAATATGATAAAATTATATTTATCCTCTTAATAAGTTGTATGTCCGAGTTTGCCTCAATCATCAAGGTAATGTCGTCGGCGTATAAGTCAATAAGATGTTTTTCATTGTTGAAGGAAACACCAAACCCTAAGTATTTCCTTGACAACGTCTTCGTCAACTCATCTAACGCAGCAACAAAGAGAAGAGGAGCAACTGGGCAGCCCTGCCTACAACTCCGTTTGAGAAGAATGGGAGCACTATTGATGCCATCTAAAGAGATTATGGAGGAGCCGTTGAGCAACATTGCTCTTACGGGATTGAAGAAACGCTTGGGAAGGAGCCTTTTAACCGATTGTAAAATATGGTCGTGTCTAATGGAGTCAAACGCTTTATTAAAATCTATTGCTATAAGGGCCCCAAACTTTTTACGATTCTTTACCGATTCGATCGCCGTTATAATATTTCGAGAAATATCAGTAATTTTGCGGTTTTTTAAAAAGCCCTTTTGTTCATTTGTAATTTTATGATTTAAAATGGGTTCTATTTGCTTTGTTAAAACGCCTGCTAAAATTCTATAAAAATCATTTAAAATAGTTATAGGCCTCCAATGGTTAAAATCACTCCCATCCCCTTTCTTTGGAATTAAGGCTATGCGACCCTTAGTAAGAGCACAAGGCATTTTTCCAGTTCTCTCTATGTGTTTGCCCATTGCCAAGAGATATGGAACCACTTCATCCGGAACAAGAGAGAAGATTCGACCACAAATACCGTCAGGACCGGAAGCTTTATTATCTTTATAAGACTTTTTGATATAATCTAAAATATTATCTTTTGTGTAGATAGAAGAATTACGAATGTGTTTTTTCTTGAGGAAGTTTATTCTTTCTCCACCTAAAATTTTAGAAAACCTCTTGTGGAAATATGCAAGGATTTCTTCAGGTCTCTTTAATATTTGATTACCATCGACGATGTAGTTTATGGTGGAAGCCGAAGATTTATTATTGTGAGGAAGAAGTTTATATCTACGATATGGATTCATTTCCATCTCCCTTTTCCTACCCATTTCAGCTTCAGCAATGTCCATAATTCTATATTCATGGACCAAATCGGAAGTAATTGTTTTTGTAAAAAGAGGCGATTCGGTAAGGGCATCCTCAATTTCGTCTTGGAATTTGGCCATTTTTTTCTTGCTGTTTTTCACAAACCTCTTCACAGTATTTGTTACTACATTAACAAATAATGGGTAGGCTTCTCTAGAAGATATTCGACTTGTTCTTCTTATGAGATTCGAGGCCAATTTTTCTTTAAAACTTTCCTCACCCAAAAGCCATCTAGGAATCTTAAAACTTTTCTTTTTTGGTTTGTACCGTAACGTCATATCGATAATCTTATGATCAGTAGAAGGATCTGGTCGATAACGCGCATTTTTAATGTGGTGCAGAAATTGCGGTGCTACGAGAGCTAAGTCGATTCTAGAAGATTTGCTTCCGCAGCTCCAAGACACGTTATCTTCGGGACTAAACATTTTAGTGGCGTCAACTAAATTGAGTCGAGAAATAAGATTACCGAGGAAAGCGGAATTGGGATACTTATTTAGAGGTTTATCAATATCGACATTTAAATCCCCTATTAACATCAAAGGTAAGTGCTGGAATTTCTGACTGATGATGATAGTTTCAAAAAATGGTGCAGACTTTAAGTTAGGGCCATATGCGTTGATAAGCGAAAAAGCAAAACCTGAAGTATTTAGAATGAGCTTATGCCAGTCTCCTTCCTTGGAATATTCGCTTGTGAATAGCGGCTTATCAATTCTCTTTGAAGTAAAAGTCATAACGCCTCTCTTACCAGAACCTGTAAAAAAGGAATAAAACATTGGAGGCTGACAAAATTTGCAATTTTTCAAACACGTTGTGGAAACCTCCGTTTTAATATCCTGTAAGCACAAAACATCGGGACTAAAAGACAGGAGGTGTTTCATAAGAGCGTGCCGGGCTCTTCTATCTTTTCCTCCTCTTATGTTCAAAGACAATATCTTTGAAATACCCATATTGCCTCTTAAATCATTTGATAACGAGGGTGGGAAACAGTCGGTCATTTTATATTGAAGAATATTATTCTGAATCATTTCTAGATTTCTTTTTTTGATTTGCCGAGTTTTTATCTGCATTCGAGTCTTTTCTGTTCCTCTTGGTGAGGGATTGAGATCTAGTACGACCCAGCAGAACTAACTTTTCCGTTAACAGAGGCTTTTTTGGAGTGACTTGATTTTTTTGTTGGGTAGCAGGAATAGATATATCGTCCCTCCGAATAAGAGAACCACTCTCTGATCGATCTCTTTGATGAATCGCGTTGGCCTCAAGACGCTGAGACTCCAAAACGTTGGGAGTTGGATTTGCAGAAGCATTAGGCAGTTCTATGGAAGATGCAATAAGATTCTCTGTTTCTGAGTTATCAGCAACAGGTTCATTTGACTCATTACCCGGATCGAGTTCAAGACTCGCAGAGGGTGCTGGAATGTTATTGTCATTACAGGATCTTGCCGCATCGCACAGTATGGGATTATTATTTGTTATAGATTGATGTGAGTCCCCATAATTGGATTGCCTTACAGGCATTATACTTTGCCGTTCAGAGTCATTTTTCATTGTAAAATATTGTATTTCACCCTTTTCAACCTTCCTGAGTCTGTCCATCAGCCAGTATTTATAAAAGCTCACGGACTTGGTCTTTTCTCCACATGTTGATCGGAAGTGCCCAAACATAAAGCAGTTGGCACACTGTTTCGTTTGTCCCAAAAAATCAAGAGTTTCTACCTCATCTCCGCATGGGATCAGAGAGGGAATGTTTCTAGGGTTGCCAGAAATGTTAATAATCAAGTCGGAACTCTTTGTATTCCAATGTGCAAATTTTGGGTCGGCGAAAATGGGGAACTTTTTCAGAACTGCCCTATCAGAGACTGATGAAGTACCCACTCTGAAAGAATTCACCTTACAAAAGGGTTCTAACATTGCTCGGAGCGCCTTTTCACAAATTTTACCGTAGCCATATTTCAATGTTAAGTCAAAAACATGGTCTCCATCCATGGCGAGCGTCAGCTTTCGACAGTCAATCATTATCTTAAATGGGGAGTTATGCTCATCCCTAAGCTCAGTTTCAATAGGAAGAGAAATATTCTTTGATATTCTATCCATAGATATTTTTTGTCGAGTGATGATCAGAGGCCTATGGGGTCGATCCCAGTTTATACTGTGGACCTCTTGCGGGTCAAGTTTGAGAATAGTCGTCGCAATATGCGCTAAATTTCCAGGGTGCATTTGACTTTTACTTAGAGGACCACGTTTGTCAATTCTTTGGGCGAAGAGACAAAAGTTTTTCCACCCTTTCGAGTCGTTTACAGACCCATCCGACACAAATCTAAATGACTCATTGTTAAGGTTTTTACCAGCAATTTTACTATATGAAATTTGATTGACTTCTTTTGTTGAAGCGTTATGGTTGTCGAAATCAACGTTTTGTTTAGAAGCATTATGGATAACCGCGTCCATATTGCTACTATTAGAACTGTTTGTGCGTGAAGAAACCGTGTTCTCAGACGTACTGCAAGTAGTTTCTTGCACATTCAAGGAGGAGCTAGAAGACTCTTTATTTACATTATTTATATCAGGAGGCTTGTCTCTTTGATCATCTACCATTTTACTAAGATGTTAAGAAAAAACACTGTTGTAAAAATAAATAAATGGAATAGGAGGAGATCTATATCAAGAGGGGGGGGGGGGATGTAAGGGTCACCGGCGTGTCAAAAGAGCAAATAAAATAAACAAAAAAGGACGTGGATATTTAAAAAAATATATATATGTTAAAAAGGAGAAAAAGAGGGCGGGCGTTTGAATAAAAAAAAAATAATAATAAAATAAAAGAGAAAAAAGAAGAGAAGGAAAAAAAGAAAGAAAAAAAAGGAAAACGACAAACCCGCCTTAGCAGACCTAGAAGGCAATCCAAAAGAGGGTTAGGACCAGTAGATTGACAAGAAGATCACGGGAAGAATAGAAGGAAGAGAAGAGAGCCTTGCTTAATATTCCAGGAATCCAAAGGGCTTAAGCAAAGCCCTTAGGCAAAGTCCTTAGCTCAGCACGATTGAGATTTGTTCGGATGAAGTTCCTGACGATCACAAGTCTTTGAAATGTCCAATAAATGCCGCAAAAGCTGCCAAACGGTTCACAAATAACTGCACGTGCACAGAAGAAAAAAAGATACGTCTGTACGCGTCAAGATACATAGGAGAACCTTTTTTATTTTGTTAAACATTCCTCCAAATAATATAACTTGCCACTTGATACCGCATAAAAATGGATTAGAAAATCAGGTTTGGAAATTCATTATATACACTTATTAGGTTTTAAAAATATTTATTTGTTTCTAGTGTATTTTTGCGTTGAAAAATATATTTCCTTTGAGAAACTTTTTTAATATATAAGTATGTATATAATAAATATAATGTACATAATATATATATATATATAATTAAAATGAACCTATATTGGTGGCAAAATTTTAATTCTATAAAAGTTTTTTATCGGACCAAATATGCAATACAAAAAATGTCATATACTTGAGATAGTAAAAATTATATTACCAGAATATCTAAAAAATATACCTCATCATTTCGATGGAGGCATTGTTATTAGTGAATAAATTTGATTATATTGGAAAGCAGATAATTGGTAAGGATAGAAATAATTAATTTTGTCAGCCTTAGGAATCACATGTTTAATTTTTACAGTTGTTGCTGATAAAACTGCTGAAAAAGTGGTTTATTAGTTTTAATCTCAATATTTAACTTTCAGTAATCATTTAGTACAGAAAAGTCCAAGAAGGAACTCATCTGATTGCCTTTTTTTATTAAATGAAAAATGTAACACATATTTCATTAATCTTACATTCGATTATGGTTCGACATTCATTTTTGAGTGGAAGCCGAAAAAACACCGGATATCATTCGAAATAAGAAGACCAATAAAGAGTCTTTGTACAATTATGCCAATTATTTTTTTCATATAAAAAAACTCAAGCACAGGTTAGTCAAAAGATCATAAGCAAATCCACTGTAGATTTATAGTTGAGGTGTTTTGTCTATCGTGCAGGCGCTGACTCAACTTCAGCCTATATTTGACAAAGACTAATAACAATAACGTGTTTTCTCCATTACAAAGTTATGACCTTACAAATAAATTATATTTTTTGTTGGGAAAAACAGGAAGTAAGAAAAAACAACAACACTTATTATTTCAAACAAAAGTATTTTTTGAAAGGGAGAAGGTTCATAGCAGAACAATGAGGATATAATGGAAGATATTTATGCTATAGAAGTAAACAAACATAGTATAATAAGATAAATATATGGTTTTGTTGTAGTTGAGGTTTGGAAGAGATGTCTCAGAGTCCTCATGGACGGAGCTCTTATAGAATGAGACAGAATTGGGTGTGCTATAGCCATGTGAGTTAAGGCGTGTTCAACTCTCAACTTGGGGACGCAGGTTCGAATCCCGAGAGGGGAAGATTGATTATTTTGGTCTACCTCATTGATAAGATCCTTGGTTCGAGTGACTAATTAAATTCTTATTTATATCCAGTCGGATACTGCAATTCTGTCCACCATATAGGCAAATAAAATGAGACAGAACTACAATACGTTTAGCCCCTAGAATATTACTCACAAAACGTATTTTACTTTAGGCTTGTGATATTGCATTTAAGTTGCTATATTTTATCATGCGTATGACATAATCATAGAGAATATAGAATATGCCAAAGTAGTGCATGAAGTGTTTAAATTCGGTGTCATATTTGAGGAGAAGAAATGATCATCCTCCAGTTTGGCAAACGTCTTCTTCTTCTTCCGCTGGAGAATGTATACTTTATTTCAAGAAGAGTGAAAGGGGGTAAAATCTTAATAGCTGATTCAGTTACCGCAACAACACAATGGAGAGTGAGACCTCATATTTTTATTTGTCCAAGGCTCTATTCATTTAGAGCTACTACCTACAGAAATATTTGCAGTTAAACATTTTAGTTTGAAATTGAAGCCTTAAATTATAGTCACGGCAAAATGGAATCCCAAAAAGGATATAAATCAATATTATGAAACTTAATAAAAATGTATGACTTCGTAAAAATACCATTTCAAACATTTATTTTAAAAAACCATTTCAAAACATTTTATATTTAAAAATACCAAATTATTATATTTTAGTACAATTCAAATATTTCAACATAATCAGTCAATTGAATTTTAAACTTATTTTGTATGGCTTTCTTCGAATCTTTTGAAGCTTTTATAGTCTTATTTGGCGTTTAGGAAATTGAATGCTCGTTTTTTATTTAAATTGATGAATCCAGTGTAACTCCAATTCCGAGATCTGACGGAACATACCGTTTAGTATCTTTTTCAAAATATATATATTTTCGTACATCGTACAAAACTATTTTTTCAACACTTGCAATTACCTACATACAGATTGACATATCCAAAAATACAAAATTCTTATAATAATAATTGGGCCGATATAGGGACATGGATATATCTTACAATCATGACCAATTAAAAAGATCAAACGCAATAGATGTAAAACAAAAAAAGAGGTCTCTACAAGTACAAAGAGTCTATCTAAAAGAGAGTAAAAAAATTGGTAAATCAATTTTGTTGCTCCGAAATTTGTACAAGGCATTAAAAGCTTTTGTAATTATAAAATTTATTTCCTCCTGAAAAGGGCCAATAAAAGGAAAAGTGACTTCGTCTTAAAATAATATCAAAATTGGAGTAAACTCTTAATGCAATTTTATCACTGACAAATCTAGTGGCTTCACATTCAGCTAACAATGATTCAAAGTTTCTTTTTGTAGCTTACAAAAAAAGCAAAGCCTTTTTTCAAGCGTTTCCCCATGGGCATTGCTTGTAGTTAGAAATAATTATTAATAATTTAATTTATCTCATGCTTGAGAAATATAATACATACTTGTTGAAATACTTTATCTTTTATATTCTTGTGAAAGAATACAAAACTTTATGCGATAAAAATGTACTTTTTCATCTTTTAATTTAATCTCAAGCTTAAAGCGTATTTTTCAAGGACATAGAGAGAAGGCCTCATAAAAATGATTATGATTTGCATTCCTGAGATTTCTTTTACCTCCAAATCATTGTGTATTCACAATGAACCTTCACTCAAATATGTACTTCTTTCAAGAGGGAAATGAAAATATTTAGGTGCAAATATTTTATTTATATCCTATAATGATCAAAATGAGCTTTGAGTAGTCTTGCTTCATCCATTCCTACCTGAATATTCCAAATGCTTTAAATTTCATCAGCGTCTAACTAAAAGATGCAAGAAAATGTGAAGAGCTTATTAAATAAAACGATGTAGACTTATGTAACTTTTATAGTGTAAGAAATATAATTTGATAGAGTAAAGAATGGCGATATACATGTACTCCAATGGAAGCAAATCTCATACCCATTTTTCAAAAATGAAGGGAACCGAAGATGGCCCCAAAAAAAAAATGCAAAATATACCTCAAAATCAAGACGAGAAGAAGCAGAGCAGTGAAAATGACGTTTCAGATACCTAATGTTATGTAAAATTATAATGGGTTTATATTTTATCTTGTTTTATAACCGTTTGTGTTCCACATCATTGTGTTTTTGTAATCGACCCCCATTTCCCCCTTTTTTTTGAATTTTTTTATGACTTTAGCCCTAAACTTTATCTGCCAACACTAATTCAATTCTTAACAAATTTTTATAACAAATATTTTTTTTACTTTGGTGCCGCACAGTTTTAATAAAACCTCTTTAAAAAATATTTTAAAAATTTGTAGGAAATTTATCATAGAGATGGGCATTATTCTTATTTTAACTTTTTCTTCAGTACTCATTCTTTTTTACTATTTATTTTTACATTTTTATTACCACTAATATGCAGCTCATTTTATGTAAGTTGGTATTTATATATAGAATATACTAAAACTAGAATGGGTTAAACTATGATCGGCAAAATATTCCAAGTATATTTTTTAAGCATACTGGTGAATATTTTTTTTCACATATATATTATTTATCCTTATTTACAGAGAGAAAACTAAAAAATCGAACATAGTACATAAAATACTAATAAAATAAAGTTTGCAAACATCCACATGAAAAAACAGATTTAAAAAACAGACATACAAAAAGTATTAAAAGGACAGTGATATTTAAAAAATTACATCAAAACATCCTAAAAAATCAAATTCATTTAAAGCAACGGTGACAATTGAATTGCTTAACTTTATATTCATAAAATATGCATATGCAATCAAGGTCTGAAACTTGGCTATTGCTTTGGAAGCGGTTCTGAGTATCTTCGACTGGGGATGAAAACCGTAGAGCTTCTCATCCCGCGTTGATTGCCTCCCCACACACGCTCTTCAAATGACTTGTCCATTACTTCCCAAAGCCTGCTGATCTCTTACAGTCTCTGAAGACATGGGTAAATGTTTTTTTTTCTTCTCGTTTCCGCACATCACACACTTTGTTTCCTCTCCTAAATAATACAGTCCAAAACAGATCCTGTATTTGAGGTAAGCCTGTTTGGATGTTAGGATCGGATCAAATATGGACGTCATGACGCATTTTTTATTTTCTTGGAACATCAACATTGGGACCTTTAGTTTATGTGTGAGGTCAAACGGAGGGTGGTGCATCTTTCGTAGCTCATCCTTTAGAATATAATTTGGGACGTTCAAAACCTCTGCTAGTGGAGGAATGTTCTTCTTGGACTTGAAATTCCGTCTGAGAGACTTCTGGAGAAGATAAATCCCAGGGTGGGTTGTGTCCTCCAGGACAAGGACATCGTTGATTCTTTCGAGACCCAAGTCCTTCCTCAGCTTGCTTGAGACGGCTACTTTGATCAGCGGATTTTCCTCGATTGGACCAGAGGCTCCCAATGTTAACCAGTAAGTGTTGAGCACCTCCTTTGATGGGCTCAGTTCCTTCCAAGGAGACGCTTGTGGAGGGTTGAGAAGATTCCCCCCGCATGACTTGAGATACATTTTTTCCAGGGGAAGTCCCCATTTTGGCCCGCTTATACCAAGAAAAAAGTAAAACTCTCCAGTGGAGTTCGATGTCGACCATTCCAAGTCCACCTCTTGCCTTGGGGACGAAGAGTTGGTGATGTCCGATGTATTTGGGAGTCCCAACAAATTCTATTCCTTTCCTTTTCCACGCGGACACGGCCGTCGGATCGAAGGGAGTGCATCGCAGGACATGATTTATTTTGGGAGTAGAGTGGCATTCCAACTCACGATTTTGTCTAATATGTCCATTTTATGTCGTTTCAGGCTAGAAATTGTTCGATTGATTTGATCTTCCACGCAAGCGAGGTTCTTTTGTGCCCATTCGTTGGTGGAAATAATATTACCAAGGACCGTAGCCTCTGGGACTATATTTGAAGTGGCAAATCTATCACTTATACACTTGATATTGGTAATGACTTGTGTTTTTTCGTGCCCCCCGTAAGGAGGATGATAGCCCCTCAAAAAACGAAGAAGAAAAAGTTTGGATCGAACAACGTGCGGAAGAGTTTTGCGCAATGCCTGAAACAATGGGAAACAGTCTTACAACACTGTGACAGAAAAGGGACTCCAGGAGTGGAATCCTTTCACAATAAAAAATCGTATACCTCGCGAAGAAGACGAGGTGAACAATGAAAGGGGATGGTTTCAAATACCATTATATGTATCGAAGATCGGAGACGACCGCAGGGTCATGTATAAGGACATGACCTACAACAATGCAGCGAAGTTATGGACGGATGTCCTAGGATTGGAGCCTGAAGACTTGGAATCAATGTGTTTGAGAATTCCTCATCGCCCTCTCTTCAATTCAGTAAGAAGAATTCAAAAAGAAGATTACTCGCAAAAGTAAAACTGCCATGCATAGTCAAACTTTCGGATAAAGATGGGAATATATGAAGCAAAAATTGAGTCAAGGGAGCTCATGAAAGCCATGGATGCCCCAATACCCTTCGAAATCCGAATTTCAGAAGTCAAAGGTGTAATAGCCCCTGATATAGTAAAACACTGCGTAGGACTATTCGCAAAAGTTGAGTCATACGAAAGTCTTGGCCAAAAAGCTGAAGATAATTTGCTCTGCACAATTCGGAAATCATAAAAGACTGGCCTGAAAGTGTTAAAACCCGAGTTACCTCACATACTCCCCATGTCACCGTTAAGGTAATTGGCCGTCCAAAAGACATTCCTTGCTACTTGCCTATTGACCAAACGATTCGACCTTTGAACTTTCCTGGAAAAGCCAAGCAGTGTTCCAATTGTTACAGCTTTGGCCATTTTGCAATGGAATGCAAAAATAAAAGAAAATCTCCCTCCGATTACAGGAGATGGCTAGCAAGGAGAATGGGAAGGACATACGAAAATGGAGAGAAAATTCCGATTACTTTAGAAGTAGAGGAGCCCAAAAAGAAAAATCTTAATCAAGAAGAAGAAAAAACGGTGTCAAGAAGTTTAAACGAAAATGAAAATGAAGAACCTCGCCCATACACATCGACGAAAGAATCAGAACATTCACAGAAGGAACCAGAACCTTCAACCAAAAAACCGAAACCTCCACAGAAGGAACTAGAACCTTCAGAGAAATTCCCGGAGGAAGTGAATACAAGGATAGAGAAGAACATAACAAGAAGGGATGACCGGAAAGCCCAGAAGCCTCAAGACGAGGAGACCACGACGGATTCAAGTGAAGATTTGAGTCCCGAAGATGATACTGCTCTTTCGAAATCTACCATTCGCAAAAAGTCACACAAAAGAAAAGACAGATTGTCATCAGGCGGGATAAGGACAGCGATAGTAAGAAGTCAAAGGACGTCTCTCAATAGGTAATGAATTTTGATATCATACATATGAATGCTAACGGGCTTTCGTCCAGCAAGAAGAAGGGGAAGCTAATTAAATACTTACATGTCCTCAACTACCCTGACATAGTGCTAATATCAGATACACGACTGAAGAGAAATGAAGACTGGTCCTTTTTATCCCAAACATACAAAGCTATAACATCAAACGCAAAAGTAAGCAACGTTGGTTACCCATCAAGAGGAGTGGCAATTCTAGCTCGCCCGTATTTTAACATTAAAAAATATTCTCAGATGATGAAGGAAACATTTTAATTGCTCATTTACATCATTCTGATACAGACTACTATTTTTAAAGTTTGTATGTACCTTCTGGAGACAAAATTATTTTAGATACAGACCTTAGAACTTTTAACATTCAACCAGAGAGAGATAATGTAATAGTTGCCGGGGACTTCAACGTTGCAGAACAAAAAGGCAGGGACTTCACATCTTCCTCTGGATTTACAAATACATCCGAGCTCATAAAATGGAAAATATAAACTGCATGAATGACTTAGCAGAAGTTCTTAAGAAATTCGAACCTATCTTTATCAGAAGAAACAAGAAATATATATCAATGAGCAGGATTGATCATATTTACGTATCCAACGCTCTTTTAAATTTTAAACTCAAACTAACACGATTACCTCAAACGGACTATCGGATCACTTCTTTCTTCAAGCTAAATTTACGGAGGCAGTCCCACATATGAAAAACCATTCATGGAAACTCAATAGCGAACTTTTAAAAATACCCCCTGTGATAAAATGCCTTAACAAAGGAATCTACGATATTAGAAAGGACATCAATGCCGGTTGGACAGCTAGACAAGCCCTGAACAAATTTTATAAATCAGCCAAAATAATTTTAAAAACAATTGGAAAACAGGAAGCTCGGGAAAAAAGTTTTAAAGAAAAGAAAATCCGAACCCTTTTAGAAAATTCAGAAGATACCGGCCTACAAGAGCAGCTCGAGGAGCTTATGGAATATAAAATTCAAGGAGCAAGAGTAAGGACTAGAATGCTCAACAAAAAAATCAAGTCTAATAACTTATGCTTATTGAAATACTTGGAGAAAAAGAAAGGGAGAACGATTATAGAAGAACTCAATATGAACGGCCAAAAAGTTACAGCGCCGGAAAGAATTGCAACTATGATAAAAAATTACCTATCGAAAGAGCCTATACTCATTTACGACAAAGCAGACGATTGCTTGACGAAGGAAGAAAAAGCATGTCTAGTAAAAGTGTTTACCAAAGAAGAGGTATGGGGTTATAATAAAACCAAGTTAAAAAATAATAAAGCTCCCGGACCTTCAGGAATAACAGCTGAGCTATATAAAGCATTTCCAAAAATGGCTGAGCAAATTTATTCAACGAGTATTTCTATGGAAATGGACCTGATAAGGAATCAAAAAAAGGCTTGATTACGCTCTTTCCAAAGAAGAATAAAGACCTGAAGGAAATAAAAAATTGGAGGCCAATAACCTTATTGGAAAATGAGTATAAAATATATAGTGGATGCCTAACTGAAAGACTAAAGCCAATCTTGGAGAATATTCTTCCTGATACTCAGTTTGGATTCAGAAAAGGCAGGCAGTCCAATGATGTGGTTATGTCCCTTCAGTCAATAATTGAGGATGCTAAACATAAACAAAAAGAGTTTTGTCTACTTTTATTGGATTTAAAAAAGCTTTTGATTGCATAGAGCATAGTTTTCTTTTAAAACAAATGAGATGTATGGGGTTCCCAAAGGTTTTATATCAACGCAATAAAAAATATTTTATCCGAAGCGGAGTCAGCGATTGATGTCGTTGGAGAGCCAGTCATCAAACTCCAAAGGGGAGCCCGACAAGGGATCCAATCAGCCCACTTCTCTTTTCCTTAGCATTGTGCCCGCTCCAAAGGAGAATGGATCAGCTCCTCCGGGGGTATGAAGTAGAGAATGAAAAAATCACCAACATTTTCTTCGCTGACGACTGCACCGCAATATTTGGTGGGAAGGAGACCAACCACGAGCTCACCATCCTTACAAACATCCTGGAAGAGTATGGAAAAGAGTCAGGTCTTATAATTAACCACGAAAAAATAACTGGTGAATATTATTGTTATCGTTGTTCTTATGTGAATTTATATTGTGAGAAAAGGTTCATTAGCATCTAATTTTGTACTTATACTTTTTATTCCCATTAAATATCAATGTAATAATAATTTTGACGTCAGGCTTAATAGATTTAGTCAATGTTAAATAGTACCCAAAATCCCAGTAAATCCCTCATCAATTGTATTTCACGTTTGCATGCTGTTAACCTTGGAATAATAATAACATAAAAAATGAACGGGTCCCACATGTTTAAAAGACAGAAATAAAAACTTTTTCTCATAAATTACACAGGGATTGAACCTAAAAGAAATCCTAAAAATAATAGTATTGTTTGCCCTTACCTTTTAAAAATAAAAAACGCATTTCTTTTATGTCGTGCTTTTTATTTAAATGATGAATATCTAAATTAAACTCACACTTTAGTATAAAAGTAAGAATTGTGAATATTATATTATCGTTCTTAATACAAGAGACCTCAGAAAAGTCCATTTATAAAATATGAATCGTAAAAGGTATTTACGTTCTATTAACAAGGATAAATCCAGCTTCACATATATTTTATCTTGTATGGAAGGAAGTAGAAAAATCTTGGCGCATTGATCAATGTATTTTGGCATAGCCTTACACTTTTTAAAATATCTTTGATTTATGAGTAGTTAATTGCCTCTCTAAAAGAGATTTGATACTCATTCACACACTTTGAATCTGAAAGGATTGCTAATCACCCTGAGAAAAAAATCATATATATTTTATTCGTATTTGTTTATTTGTATTATATACAAATAAATATTATAGGGTCTTCATCAAGGAACAAAAGTATTAAGTTTATATATATATATATATATATATCAGGAAACGACCGGGACACTTTTTTTCGCCGGGACCCGGCCGGGACTTAATTTTTCAATATATTTTTGTTCCTTCGTCATTCTGAAAGTGACGACGTTTTGTTTTATAAAATAACACGTTTTTGTAGAAAATAATTTCCTACAAAAAATATTCTGGAAAAAGTGACGACGTTTTTTTAGGAAATAATTTCCTAAAAAGTCCCGGCCCGGTGATTTTAGACACTCGGCCGGGACACTCAAAAACAGCCGGGACCCAGTCGTTTCCTGATATATATATATACATATTTTTTATAGATATATTATTAATAACGGGATCGACTGCGAAAGTATTCTCGTCTGCGAAGAAAGCAATCGACCTTCGTTCGACTTCATCGATTCAAAAGCTTCTTGACCTTTACAGTCTCCGTTCACGCTGTGTTTGAGTCAATAATGATGTCTCATTGAGCTTAAGGCTTTTCTCGTCTTTTTGATATTTGGTTCACAGTGATCTGATAGAGGCTCAAATCTTTGGTTAGAATGTACATGAAATGGTTGATTGATTTAAGGTGATTTTGATAATGATCGCATGAAAAGTTTTCAATTGGTTACCCCCAGATTTTCGTTTGAAGTTCCTTGATTTTTTTTTTCGACTTTGAAGCTCCTGGCGCATTTCAGATGGTTAACAATGGTCGAGTCGTGAATTGTGTACACATAAATATTTTTGGATTCTATGCAGCAGTTATTAAAGTCTACTATACAATAAACGATTTTAGCCGTGTGTGTGTAAGGTGTGTTCAACTCTCAATGTTGGGGCGTAGGTTAGAATCCCGAGAAGGATGGCCATTTTTGGTCTACCTATTTATAAATCCTAGGTTCGATAGACTAATTTCAATGCTATAATGTTTATAATATCCTGTCGGATGCAATTCCATCGAACCATAGAGGCAAAAAAAAGTTAGAAAAATTTACTATAAAAATAAACATTGAAAAAAAGTTGGGAAACATATAATTTACATTAAAACTCTCAATATATAAATATATTTTTATAAATGTAGTGGCCATCGATTTTACTCAAAACCATGTATATACGAAGGTCGGCTCTAATTACTTAAATGCCTGGTCACGATGCAGAATAGTTGTATATTATTTTAATCAAATAGTCAGAACTCATTAAAACGTTTTTTAATCTATCTGCGATCATGGAGAAAATCTTTTTTTAACGTATGAATTTATGTTAAGGACAGCTTCTTAATAACAAATAATTTCAAAATACTGAAGAGAGAGAGAGAAAGAAAAATAAAGATATTTCTTATCATTTAATTTGATATCAATTTATGTCAGAGCAAGGCATATATAGCTATGATATGTTAATCAGAGTTCAAGTAAAGATGATTTCCCTCCTATCAGCTATTTTAAATTTAAGGTAAAGCCATAGGTTTTCGATTGACTACATCTACAATTATAGAACGTAAGTATCTAAAATTCAAATTTTGTTGAATGATATCCAAAAGCAAGGGTATGAAATGGTCAATTTTATGTGGCATATCAAAAATAACTCTCCGTTAATTTATGTTGCAATAATTTAATTTTTGCCTATCTAATTATTTATATATATCCTTTCTTTTGGTCTCCAATGACGAAGGAAGTAGTAAAATACTATTATTTATGATACACATATTTTTATCTTTGTGGCATTATTTGATAAGAGTAAAGCTCCACTAAGCATTTTGATTTTGTATGATATAAAATTAAAATTAATCTATTGATTGCCCTCTAAGGTCATTGTTTACACTTTGTTGAATGTCAAAGCAAGGGTGTCTAGTATTATAACAAATTGGAATAATGAAAAATTCCATAAACCTGAGAGTAAATTTTTATTACGCGACACCAACCAGATATACTGCATATTATCCGACGATCCCGTTTTTTCCCAACGATTTATTTATACTTGCTGCAAAAAACATTACTTTCTTTAAATTAACACGCAAAGTTTTTTAAATACTTGCTATATTTTTGTCCATTTTGAATCCTTTTCAACCAAATCATAATGTATTTTTTTTAATTTTTGATTTGTTTCATATTGATTTTTTTCACGATCCCTTAATTTTAAAATGTATATCAAGGTTATTTGCGTAATTATTGCGAAATATGGAAAAACTAAGGAAAATATAATATTTATTTTGCATTAACATATGCATATTCTTTATCATAAAGGTCATATTCTGTCAAGTTATTGTGTCTGAGTGGTACAAAGTATTATCAGGGCAATATTCTATTCATTATTTATCTGTTCTATTTGTCTTCGAATCCGATTGCCAAATGTATACAATAATCATTAATTAAAAGAAACAAGTCCTACTTAATTACATAATACTGAATTCACATGGCTTCTCGACCTAAAAAACAGGTTTCCTTTCCATTTATTATTCTTATACCTTTGCTCATAAGAAATCAGTTGATTGTTCCAGGATTTTCTTTTTTTTGGGGGTGGAGATGACATAAAAGCTCAAAGAATCAATGATAATCTAGAGCACGATAAGCTCTTTCATTAAAGGCAAGGATTTCCTTATTATGAATGAATGATGACGTCAGATGCCAACGAAATGGGGGTTTTATATTGTTTAAAAGATAAAGAAAAAATAAGGGATAGTCTATGTCATTAATTTATTATGTTGATGAAACTAATAAGTACTCTTGAGATTAGAAAAAAGGAAATCGAAAAAAATGTCCTGTTGTAAGTAAACCATAGCTCTAAAAATGGCTACCCCACTACGTGATGAGACAATGAAGTTGGGAATAGGAAAGAAAACCAGCAATACATGTCCACTGATGTCATCCTTTGCCATGTTTCATTAAGAAATAGTCATAGAGATTTAAAGATATAGAGAGCTTATTCCCTTCAATAGCAGAGAAACATCGTCGTTGAGCTGTCGCGATTTATCTCTAAGATCAGCTAACGATTACGTAGATCAAATTACTTTGTATAGTTTGGACACAAAATACAGATGAAGGGAATAAGCTCTCTCTATCTTTTATCCCTATGGAAATCCCAAATGACGTCACTGGATATACATTTTCTCCCTTTTTACATTTCTAAAGACGTGGCATCCGGACTTCGGCCTCTCTTGAGGGAATAATAATTTATTCCTCCAATTTTTTTTTCCATCCGTTACTCTGACACGGACAATTATCCTCCTTTCTTTCAACTATTGTACATACAGTTATTATATAGGTTGGTTGGGTCTTAAGAGATTGATAGAAACATGAAAACCATCTTCATCATCATAAGTCTTATTCCACATTCTAAAATAAATAAATGGTTTAGTGTATTTGATACTTTAGAAAAAGTAATATATAAAAACTTTCCTCCTATTCAAAGTCTCATTTCAAATTGTTGTCTTTTTAAGCTTATGGAATGCTATGAGTCATTCATTGAACTGTGACTTCAAGGCATCATATAATCTACTTAAACGGTTATATCATAACAAAGTTACCAAGTACGGTTACCTTGTGCAAAACTGCATATGGGAACTAATAAATTACGAAACAGTTTCTTTGAAACTAAGCTAATAGGCTTATTTCCATAACATAAAAGGGATCATGTGTAAAAGGCTTACTGCTGTCCTGCTCTTTCTTATTTTATATCATTAAAAAATGAGTTAAGGTCATACTTTTTCAGAAAACACTGACGTCTAAGAAGTTATGTATGTTTATACAAAAAAAAAATGTAGAGCAATTAATAGTACTTTTTTAAGTGCCAAAACTTTTACAGCTAAGAGGTTAGCATCTCACTCTCCTATCAGTCCGTGGGAGGTAAGGCAATTATTCTAGCATCGGTGGCAAGATACACGGCGTTGGACCTCAAGATCCTCTCTGTCACCGATGGAAAGTGGAGTTGGGCAGCTGGTGCAATTGGTTACTTCCCCTCGTGGAACAATTATTTAAAAAAAAAGCAAATTCAAGATTTAAAATATAAATGTTTATCGTTTTATATATGTTTTGTTTATTCTGTCAAGTTATTTTATTATATTTGTATTTTAGTGTTTGTTCATATTTGATGTTAAATTTTAAACTAAATGCTTAATTATGTTTTTACGGATTAACATCATTTTACATACATTCTCTTTTTTTGTGCTTGTATATATTTTTTATGAACTGTGGAATAATAAAAAATATACAGAAATGTGCATTTGTTTACGTATTTGGTTCGACGGATTTGCATCTGACTGATATAAATAAGCGTTATATCATTAAAACGCTAGAATACACCAACCTAGAATATACTTATCAATGCGGTTGACGAAAATTGACCCTTGACCTTTCGTGAGTCGAACCTACACTCTCAACATTAAGAGCTGAGCACGCCTTAACACCTTGAGCTATCGCTCGCCCTAATACTCGACTTAGGTAATTGATCTAATAGGGCTCTCATGACGATCAGCCGTGGAGGAAGCAAGTGTCCTACTTTACGAAGAACTGCATGAATCCCGAGTGCTTTGGGGATCCTGAACGGTGGGAATCTGGAGAATCAAGGATCCATGGAAGCCGGTGGGAGGGGGGGGGGGGGGGGCTCTCGTACGACAAAGATTATCAGAGGTCCGTAATTGAGAATTCTTTTTTTCAGGAAGTGTCCGTCTCCTCCACACTAGCTTAATGGTTCGATTCCTTACGCAAAGGTACATATTCCTATATCCTTGACTTAGAAACTAATTTCTGAATTTGAGCTGTATTAGCAAGAATATAATAAATGAACTCGGGGGGGGGGGGGGGTATATCACATATTTTTTATCTCTCTTATGAGTAGCATTTTGGCCAATTGCTAAGGAATAAATCTTTAGGACTATGAAAAAAGAGACTATCTTTGAGGGATCATATCAGAGCCATGTGGAACTGAAACCCAAAACAGTTAAGTCCAATAGAAAGAAAATTATTCTTATATATCGAAATAAAAATGGCTTTCATTGGTAAAAACGTGCACAACGGCCTTAAATGCTTCTGAAATATTTGGCCGTCATTTGTATGATGTAAAAAACTTATAAATCGTTTTTCTCTCCCTTTCACTATTTTCATTTAGAAATTACTGCTTTCTTGCTGAACCACCTCAAAGATGTATCCATATGTTGGGTAATGGCGGGTAATTTGATCCATAATTGCTCCGTGGAAAAGATAGTTTCGATTTTAGGAATTGATTTAGGATCCAAAGGTATTCTCGACAAAAATTGGAACAAAAAAATTACTGATTCCATCAATAACCGGACCTTAAGTTTTAGACGGTATAATCTCCAAAAAAGAATGACCAATACAACTCTCGAATCGTCCTTACCGTGCTATATAAGCTTCCCATCTCTCCTATAACCGCAGAAAAGGCTATGTTGGAGAAAGATGTTTGGCTTCTCAAACTTTTCCATCGACTCTATCTTCATACTCTAAAACGATCTAAAACCAAATTGGAAGAGGTCTTTTATCTCAGATTATTCCAAGAATCTATAGTAAAGTTTTCATTGACATCACTAAGAATCCGGATAGAGAATTGAGGCATAATATAACAAATAATGATTTGGTTGTTCGTCTTCTATTTAGAACTGATCTAACGAATGCACAAACTGCGAGGCTATCTGAGACTTGGGTGCAGCGCAACGTGTTATATGGAGATGGGTCCCTTACTTTAAAAGCGACTACACTGTGGACATCATTCGAAAGCACACCAAGAAAAAGTACTTTTTCAAAACCTTGATAGCCCTCTAGGATTGGAAGAAAAAGCGATCAGTTTAAGTCTTCATCATACATCATCCCCGATAGTCTTTTTCGGGGCGGACGCTTTCAATTTCCCTTGGAAAGAGCACTCTTTTGCATACATCTTACAGTCTATGGCATCTCAAAATATCATCGTTAAGCTTCTATGAGGAAGCTGAGTCTATTGCCAACGTCCACTTAATAAGACTTTCTTTATCAGAAGATTGGAGATCAAGGATACTAAAATCTCTCTTTGGAATTTGTGACGGGAAAAAGTTCACGGCTCAGTTGCAGATATCTGCTGGTTGTACATATATCCATCGATTTCCATTGCCTTAATTGTGGCAAGCTGTACAACGACGTTGATCATACATTCGTTGATTGTCCGCTTGTCACAATCAAAAAAGTTTCTGACATTCAACGTGAAGGAATTTAAAACCAACGTCGACAATATACCAAAGCAACGATCCTATTCAGTCTCTTAAAGAAAAAAGAACAATCCCCCTAAAAGTCAGGCAATATAATTTGCTCTGTCAAACTCTAAAGCCTACAAAGCGAGTTGTTTGACAAAAAAAGAAATTATAAAACCGTCTTATGATATTTTTTATTGATAAAACTCTTTTTTTAGATTTTTAATTATAAACTATAATTTTTATTTTACTTTTTATTATATTTTTATATAATTATATATCTATTATCTAAACAATGGAGGAGAAACGGAAAAAAATGTAATAAGTGGACATTGAAAAAAGTGTACTAAGGGTAGTATATGACTATTAAACGTTTTCATAAGAGAGTGGGTCCAATATGGTAAATAAAATATAGATATCAATTGTAAGCTTTATGGTGTTGTTCCTGTTGTGTTTTTTGAATTGCACCTTCACAGCATAAATTAGCATTATAGCACAAGGAGTAAACAGGAACCAGGAAATTGAATAGAAAAAAATTACTCTCTTTTGAGACTCATTGTTAGAAGATATAAGAGGACTTCAAATGACATCATCGAGGACCCGTGCAATAAAATATGTTCTTAAATACTATTTACAAAAAACACATTCTCCTTTTTCGTGTTACTCAAACATGGTTTTAAATATTAAATAAATTTATAGAGAAAAGGTTAAGTTTCTTTATGACAAAACCTCCTTCTTGACGTTACTCAAAACAATATCTTCTTAACTAATAAAGAACGCTATGGACTTTGCTGTGGATATCGACAAAGTTTTTCCTCAGTGGTCCTGTCATTTTTACTCTCTTTGAAAACTCATTGTTACAAAATATAAGAGGACTTCAAATGACATTATCGAGGGAGCCGTGCAATAAAGATGTTCTTTTATACTATTTACAACTTTTTTCCTCTTTTTCGTGTGGCTCACTTCCACTATATATCATTTAGATTATGATGTTTTAATGATGTGATGGTCTTGTGCTGCAGAGGATTAATTTAAACTAAAATGTTTACTTATGATTTTATTATCACAACCCCACTTGCTCTTTTTATTTATTACTGTATATATTATATATATATGATTTTTTAATAAATGACCAATTTAAAAAAATTGGGGTGCCCGGGATTCGAACCAAATCAATACAACAATATACTAAACTTTTGCACATAGCACCGTGGAGCCCCTTCAGTGAAATTAATGGAATATTGGGTATTAAAGCCTTGTTGGCTGATCCGTCGATGGGTCATTGGGTCGTCCCTCCAGTTGTAACTAGGGTATGTTAGAGTTTCAAACTCTCCGCCTATAGATCTGCAGATCCCACTTACAGCCTCGTTATTTGGAATCCCATTACCACATCATTGAGATGAGTGTATTCCAAATGACTCATTGGCAAAACTATTCGACGCCCCCATTTCCCATCATAAAGACTGTAGGATTACAAAGTGACAAGTTAAAGTCTTAATACCAATCATTGTAAGTGGCAGGACCCAAGGACATACTGCCTGATAATTTTTGAACCCCAGAACCCCGTTATTATGGCTGGTGGGATCACATGACTAATAATGAGAATTATAAGAACCCAATACTCACCATTACGATTGATAGGACCCATGGGCGAAGTATTTTTTAACCCCTAATATTCCTGAATCGGCTGAGGCTGATATGGTGGCGGGTAAAGTACAATATTCCTTAAGTTTATGTTTTTTATAGGGTTCCAAAACATCCCTGGAAATAACAAACATGGATAAATTAACGCTAAAAGGATATGCTAAATTGAACGCAGAACAGAACATCAAAAGTGATTGAACACTGACATTGCACATTGGAATGCATTAAGTTTTGACTTACCTTTTGATAATAACAAAAATAGGGTAAAAACTGGTATTATTACTATTTCATAACTATTTGGGGAAGCAAATATACTAAAGATTTACATTGAACAAGTTTTGTAAAATAATATTAATATTTTAGTAGACTAAATCGACTTTTAAAATGATGTTCGCCAAAAGGGGAAGTTGGCGACTATTGGACCTCATTTTCATTTTCTACGTGTTTTGCGTATAATTCTTTGGTTTCCTTTCAGTTTAGGTACGTTAGTACATATAACTAAAAGACAAATGTGTTATAAATTAATTTTATAATGGATGACAGAGTTGAATAGTAAGTTATATATTTTATAATTTATTTCGATTAATTTTATGATTCAAATGATTTAGAGAATCTATTACAATACCCACCGTGACTTCCTCATTTGTGCTATAGAGGAGATCGAAAACATCAAAGTAGGAAATCGAGATTGTGGTTCTAAGTATTTCAACAAATAGTGAGCGGATATACCTAGTGACGAAGAAAATGACGACGAATATCACCTCAAGACTCCATTCTTGTTGTTAAGTGACTGAAGACATTGACAATTATAGTCTAACTCCCATAGTTTTTAGACAGCTATAAAGTTTGTAAATCTTACCCTTATGAAAAAGATTTTACGAAGGACTTTGCGTGGATATGCCATTATCCCATATCGTGGATTACTAGGTGCAAAACATTATATGACAGTAAGACTTGGCTATAAAATTTGGATGATTTGTAGCTCCGATGGATATCCATAAGAATTTCGATATTTAATCCGGAAACACAAAACCAGGAA
>CP045902.1:13387093-13423897 GCA_013387185.1 Caligus rogercresseyi
CAGGACTCGCAACCTCTCCTTTGTTTTGATGAGTCGTGTTATTTTTGCCTCTCATTAAAAAAAGGAATATTAGTGAATTAATGGACTTTCCGCCTGACCCGGACCCGAAACCTTCGAGGAAGAGGCTAGCATCGACGCTAGTGAACCCGGAGGCGAAGAGGGAACCCCTAAACAGGCTTCCCGGAGTCGGATCTCCTTCTCAGGAGGGCCTGATGCCGGAAGAGTCGCGCTCCGTGACGACCACGGTCAAGCAAAACTCCTTGGAGGATGCTAACCGAGTCATTGAGGATCCAATAGACAAACAGATGCCCCAGAACGAGTCTCCTTCGGAATCCGCCCGTCCAGCCATGGATGCAGCAGGGGACTGCAGGATCACTCCGCCCGGAGCAGCTGAGGATGAGGTTTTCACAACCGATATGGACGAGTCAGCCTTGGATGACCTTAACTCTCTAGCCAATGCCCTCGAAGAGGATCCAGCAGCTAAGAAAACAAAGGTCACGTATGCTGATAAGACCAAAAAGAATAAGCCACTGCCCTTTCTCCTTTATATCCATTTAGGTAGAGATGAGCGGAGGTATATTCCAATTTGTTTCTTTTGTCGTCGAGGCCCAAGGCCTTCTCTTCAATCCTAAACCAGGCTTGAGAGCCCCAAAGCTCCAATGCGCGTTCTGGACATGGAGGAACGGCCGCGGCCTGATCGGATGCCTTGATGAGCCTTCGTCAAAATGGGTCCGTGAGGCTGCTGATATGATCAAACCTAATGGCGAGTCTGTCCGAGCGTGGGGCAAGGGCGAGTTCGGGCCATTATCGAGGATGTCCTTTTTTGTCCCGGATAGCCTTCTTCTACCCGAGGACAAACTAGTCGAACGAATGATCGACCAAAACAATTTAACAGGGGAGTGTAAAGTTTTTTCTGTTAAAAATACCGTCAAGACCCGAGGGGATGCCTCCCAAGCCAATGGGAAGTATTTTCTTTTGGGTATTGATAAGGATTTTGCAAAGGCAATCAAAAAATTGCCGGAGCAAAAAGTTTCTATCGGTTTCTCTCAGATATCTATAAATCTCATAGGTAAAAGTGACGCCAAATTCACCTCCGAGGACAAAAAGAGGCCTGAGTCGAAGCAGACATGCAAGACTACAAAACTTTCTTCATCCAAACCTGTGCACATTCCAAGCCGTGAGGAGTACACTTTGATGACACCGAACCAAAGGAAGAGGGCCCGGAGAAGGATGAAGTCGCAGGGAGTATCTCTCTACGATATCCCCCGAATGAACTCTCATTCGAAACCACGCAAGACTGTTGCCCCAAACTCGGCAGCAAATTCGAGTCAACTCACTGAATTGACAAGAAAATCTGCAAAACCAGACGAAATTTTGTCTGGTGAGGAGTTCCGGGCCGCAGCCCTTGCTAAGAGAAAGTTAGCTAACTTGTCCAAGACTGTAGGGGAATCTTTTCATGGCGTGCAACAATGCTTGAGAATCGGAGTTTCTCCTGATTCTTCAACCAGAGGTGCCTCCGTGGGGATCGAACCTGCGGTCTGTGGGAACAGGGACAGCACTGGCTCTTCGATTAAGAAGTCTTCGACTTCTATTAAGTCTGTCTTTCAAAAGACAACTTAGGCTAGGGTTTTTAATGCTGAATATAACTATTCAAGCTTTTCCCTATTATATGAAATAAATTCAAATAATATTATTATCATTATGTCTACTCGATTTTTCCAATTGAATGCTCATAAATGTAAAGCGTCTATTGCAGCTATAAGCAAAGAGCTCAGTGGTTTGTCCAGTTTCTGTTTTCTTATGCAGGAACCTCATACTTATAGAGGCAAAGTTGTAGGCCTAGCAGGCCATCAGGTACTACACGGTGGTAGCTCACCCAGAGCTTCGATTGTGGCGTCCAAAAACTTAAACTTATGGTTTATGAATGACTTTAGCTGTCGTGATGTAGCTTCTGCTATCATGACAAATGGAGATTCTAAAACTATTATTTGTTCTGTTTACCTGGATATTAATAATGATTTACCAAGCTCATTGGTAAGACTTATGAAATTCAGCCAGGATAAAAACTACTCACTGATTATTGGCATGGACTCAAATGCTCACTCCTCTCTTTGGGGGTTGGATACCAATAGGAGGGGGGAAGTAATTGAAGAATTTATTTTAGGCAATGGCCTTGTTGTTGAAAACTGTGGACTGAAGCCAACCTTTATAGGGAGAGGCGCAGAAACACATATAGACATTACTCTTAGTTACCAAATCCGAGTTACTAACTGGAGGGTTAGTGATAAGGATCTATTATCGGATCATGCTCTCATTGAGTTTGAGGTTCCTATCCCAGCACCTAATAAACGTGTCAAGATAAGAAATCTCCGTAAAACAGATTGGAATCTTTTTAGGCATTCCATGAAAATAGACATGTCACTTCCGGGCACTATCACGCCCCGATGGTTGGACATGGCGTTTTGTAAATTTGTAGGGGGTGTCCAAAGGGCTGTGGACACAGCGTGCCCTTCCGCTTGGGTTAGGTCGGGAAGTGAAAAACCTGACTTTTGGTCGCGGGAGGTGGCGCTCTGCAGAAGTAACCTAAGGAGACTCTACAAAGTTTACAAATCAGATAAAAGTGAAGCTAACTGGAACAAATATCTGAGCTTACGACGTGAGTTCAGGGGGCTGGTAAGGTCAGCTAAGCGGGAGAGCTGGAAGAGGTTCACTGAGTCTGCAAAAGACGGGAGACAACTTTCTAGGCTCTTCAAAGTTATACAGGGCTCCAAAACATGCTCCGTTGGGCTACTGGGATCGGGGTCTCCGGAAGAAGCACTGGACCTTCTTTTGACTACTTCTTTTCCTGGTTGTTCTGAGGTTCCTGAAACGGAACACTCAAAGACCAAAATTAGTAAGTCATCTTTCGAGGCAAGTTTCTACGCCTCATGGATGAAGACTCTCAAAATCAAGTGGGCTGTGGAATCCTTCGGATCTCATAAAACACCGGGGATAGATGGAATTAAGCCCATCATCTTGCAGAACCTAGACACTAAGAGTATGGAATGGCTGGCCCGACTATTTTGGGCCTCAATTCGACTCTCATATGTTCCAAGACAACTAAGGAAGTCTAAGGTCATCTTTATTCCAAAGCCAGGTAAGGATGACTACTCCAAGGTAAAGTCTTTTCGTCCTATTACTCTCACTTCTTTTATTTTGAAAACGCTCGAAAGAGTTGTTTTAAATAAAATTGAAGAAGATTATCTAACTAGGATTCCTCTGAACCCTAATCAACATGCTTTCAGAAGAGGAAGGAGCTGCGACTCTGCTCTCTCCTCTATGGTTGACCTCATTGAACGATCTATCAACAGGGGTCAGTATAGTCTCGGGATTTTTCTGGACATCTCTGGTGCATTCGATAATATAGACATTACGTCTGTGGTCGAAGGCCTCAGGGCTAGGAAAGTCTCAGAAAGTATTATCAAGTGGTATGAATCCTACCTAAGAAGTCGCTCCATCACAGTCGAACTCAAGGGTATTAGAAAGAACCGAGTTCTCACCAGAGGGACACCTCAGGGTGGTGTACTCAGTCCGATTGCCTGGAATCTTGTATTTGACAAGCTTTTGGGGTTATTTGCTTCGGGCCCAGTGAAGGCCATTGGCTTTGCTGACGATGTTGCTCTTTTAATTTCAGGTCCGGATCCGAGCTCTATGGTCTGTATCCTTCAAGAAGCCATTAACAAGGCTCTTGAGTGGGGTAATGGCTGTGGCCTTGAGTTCGCTCCCATAAAACAGTGGCTATTCTCTTCCACAGGAAGAAGAAAGCCCCTAAAATAAGGAACTTGAATATGAATGGTATTAACATATGCTTATCTAATTCTGTTAAATACTTAGGTGTGACTCTGGATTCGGGATTAAACTTCGGTCTCCACATCACATCCAAGCTCAACCAATCCAAAAAACTACTGATGGCTTGCAACAACGCCGTCGGGAAAACCTGGGGTCCGACTCCTAGGGCAATGAGATGGGTATATACCAGCATAATTCGTCCTAAGATCTCTTATGGATCGATTGTCTGGTCTCGTCGAACCCAAAATTACCTGAAGAAACTGGAACGTATCCAACGGCTTGGTATGATAAGAACAACCTTTATCTATCGTAGTACACCTACGAAAGGACTTGAGGTAATCTTCGATTTGCCTCCTCTAGATTTATATATCAAAATGAGGGCCAGAAAGGCACTTTTTAATTTGAAAATCACGCCACATGGATGGGAGAGCATTGGGTCTAAACCTGGTCATATTCTTGAAGAGTGGCGTGAAAATAAAAAGTTAGGAATTTCATCTTGTATTAACAGAGACTTTTCTACGAGTCTAAAAATGAGTTGGAAGAAAACATTTTCCATTAATTATGATAGCTTCTCTGTAGGTGAGGTATTGAACGCCAGTAATGGTATTCAATGCTACACCGATGGTAGCAAAATTGCTAACAAAATCGGATGGGGCTATCATTTGTACAATCCTTTATTTTTTATAATAAATTCAGCTGGGAAACTCAATGACGAATCCACTGTGTTTCAGGCTGAAGTTTGGGCTATCTTAAAGGCAGCCCTCTTATTATTAAAAAAGAAAATCTCAAACCAAAAAATTGATTTTTATGTCGACAACCAAGCAGCTCTTGTATCTTTGGGCTCGGTTGTTGTAAAGTCTCGTACAGTGAACAATTGCATCAATGTTTTGAATGCACTTGGACGTGTAAACCATGTCAACCTTCATTGGATTAAAGCCCACGTAGGTTGGCCAGGAAATGAGAAAGCTGACCGACTTGCAAAAGCTGGATCAAGATCAAATCTATTAAAGGACATTCCTATTCCAGATTCTTTTATGTCAGACCTGACAAGGAGGGGTCTCTATAGAGAATGGGCCTCCCGATGGACACAGGATAGCTCCTGTAGACAAAGTAAACTGTGGCTTCCGAAGCCGGACCCTAATGCATCGAGACGATTGATTAATCTTAGTCGTGAATCTCTATGTATTCAAATACAGATAATAACTGGTCATAACTTTCTTAGATATCACCAGTCATTGTCGAACAAATTTCTCACCCGAGAGTGTCGTTTTTGCCAGCAGAGTGATGAGACGTCTTATCACGTGTTGGCAGAGTGTGATTTCTTTTGTCTTAAGAGAATGATCGCTCAAAAATGCTTTAACCAACATCCTCCAGAGTTAAAGCAGATACCAGCAATTCTTAGGAATTGTAACATTGGTTACCTGTTTGGCTTCCCGAGGTAGAATGGGTAAACAACATGGTTAAAGTGGTTGTGTGTTCTAGGGAATGGGCTAAGATCGTAAATTCGATTCCGCCCTGGACTCAAGACTCGACTTCAATTCGTACTCTTGGATCCTACCCTCAAACAAACAAACAAACAAACAAATATACTTTACCAGGAATCGAATGGATATCATTTTTGTTGGACCCGGAACACAGTTTAAAACCGGGCCCAGATCGGGCAAAAACGGACTGGATTTTATTATTAAGATATTCAAAAAGCAAAAAATTAAAAAAACAAGTCAGCTTTGATAGTGTCCAAACGCTTCAGTGATTTTAGAGGCCTGGCAGTTCAAAAATAACCGAGCACTGGGCAAGCCGAACCAGTATCCCGGTCGGTTCCTGATTTCACACATTTGGGAGTTCTAGGTATTACGTGTTTCGCCTCTAGCTAACTCGATAATTGAAGGCAAATAACAAATTAACCAATAATCTTTTTAAAAAGAACGATTAACAAATACTTGTTTTTTGTTTAGCTCCTAGATACAGCCCACTCACCGGAACTTAATTCGGTATCAGCCGGTGGTAAAACTGTCTAGGAGCTAATAATTTATTTGTAAAAATATTAATTTCGACAGGAACATATATATTTTAAAATGAACTCCTCAAGAGGCTTCTTCTTCTCTTCACTTTCCAGGATGATTTCCTCCATTTGTCTCCTTATCCGTGGCATTCGTATATTAGGTGAATGGGAGTTTCATCTCCCTCTGCACAGAGCCGGCATGCCGAAGATTGGGTTTTGCCTATTTTGTGGAGATGTCTATAGAGGCTTACGTGCCCGCTAATCATCGCCACTATCCGAGAAACATTCAGCCTTGAGAAGTGGTAGATTTTTTTTCCAAGATAGGGCTCCGCTATGAAGTATTTTGATTGCTGGCACGTAGTCATATGAGTCCAGTAGTCTCCACCTGGACATGGACACTCGCCTCAGGGCACTCCTTGCTTGACCAATTGATGTCGGTGTAGTTACATACTTGCCCGTTTGGGCTCCTTCCTTTGCCAGGGCATCGGCGTATTCATACCGTGATATTATTATGCCCTTTCACCCATCCCACGGTAATTTTATTATGATGACTCCAGGGCCAGTTTACACTGTGAATGTCCGCGTTAAGAATTCTTCCAGGTCTAAAATAACAAATACTTATTATGGATGTTTCACCTTTTTTTCAATTACTATTTGTTGCCGTCTGCTTATACGAAAAAACTAAATTCATTTGGAATACTTAATACTATGTTGGTTTCATTTAATTTAATATCCAGCTACAATGACATTTAAATAAATTATCATTCTTAATTAGCATGTCACTCCTTTCCTAGATGCCAGCCTTTCTTGGAAATTTGTATTATCCAATGGGTTTGAACATTCCTCTTTCTTAGGTATGCTGGTAGTGCATCAACAACTCTTGTGCTGTGTTTTGTTCCTACTCTTCCCATAGGGAAGATAACATGGATCTGAGGATAGGATTCACTTTGGTAGAATTGTGGTGCTTTCTCTTACAACGGAACCTACAGCTTCATCCTCTTTGCATAATCATTTACATTTTTATCATCAGGAACTCCTCAACTTCCTCACTGTCAGGGAAGGGAGGACCACCACTAGATTTTAGTGTGTCCAGCAAATTCAGTTTTTCCTCTCCTTTCTTTGAGCCATCTCTTGTTTCTGGTCTGACCCATTTCGAATTTTGTCTTCATAAGTTGCATCCAGCTCAATTTCTCTTTTTGCTGGTGCTGCTGCTTCTTTGAAACCTCTGAAGGGTGGAATCCGGCAGTTTCTAAGCTCCTGGCTCTCTTAAAATAATTGCGTTCAGTGTGACCAACTTCTTTAGCTTGTAGGCCATCTAGTCTTAAGTCTTATAAAGAAAGAACAATAATAAAGTTTCTGATAACTTTTATTTCAAAATATAAATTGATGCATATTTTTGGATATTTATCAAATATATTTATAAAAAGATATAGAAGAAGAAAGAAAAATACTAATAAAGAGATTCAATTACATCCTGCTCCTCGAATACTAATGATTGTGTCCTCCGACTCCTTACTGATGAACCAACTCATCTGGAATCTACTACTTGAATAGGACCAAAGATGGCCGTAACCACCTAGCGTGAGAACTAGGAGTCCCCTTCTCCAAATCAGCAAATGAGTAATCTCATTTGAAGTGGAGAAATATTGGATAAGGAGCGAATGACTTTGATCTTTAATAAACAATAATAACTCTGTTCTTCTCATCTCTGTATTATCATTATTACTAAATCGAATCTTCTCTTTTAGTCTAGTTTGTGTATACCATTATTAACGGATCTTTAAATCCTTTGAAGAGCTAAATGCTTATACATATCTATTATAAATTCGAATCAATATGACTTAATTGGATTTCGTACAAAGTGCAACAATGAAAATAAGGAATTCATAAAATCATCTGTCATTATGTTAAATATATGAGGCAGTACAATAAATTGTCTGATGCAAGTTTAAAAGATGTCTTTAAATGCAATAGGAAATAATGCATATCTTTGATAGAAATGGGATAATGACAAAATGAGGATTCATTCTTTGAATTTATAAATCGAATGAAGCATTGTCAATGCCAAGAAAGCGTGCTTAGAATAAATAAATACTGAGGGGTTTGGTAAGAAAACAAAGTGTGTGATGCATCAGTTTGAGTGTATCAAATATGTACTTTTAGAACAAATGGAAAGGAAAAATATATCAACGTCGGATTGGGAATGGAAATAGATTTAAATGCTTATCATATATATATATATAAATATTTTTTTTTTTTTGTTAGTTAGAAATTTATTACTGTTTACAATAGACAAACATATACAGATATACATAAACTAAAGTAAAGAACACAACCACACATTGGGGTATCTGTGTTACGACAGTAAAAGTAAAGTAATCATATTTATATATTAAAATTTTCATTATAACATTTTTCATCTTTGTACATTTTAAAAACTTGATTATTTTTGTTTCCTCATCCTCCTCTTGCGAAACTAGGTGCCTTTCGTAGGACAAAGCGGGGCATTTGTAGATTAAATGATGAGCAGTCTGTGGTTCTTCCAAACAGAGATCACATATTTCACTCGTGTTTTTCCATTTACTCAAATGAGAGAGAAATGGTCCATGTCCGGTATAGGCTTGGACAAGAAGTTGGGCATCTTGATGTCGGTGTTTGATGGGTTTTGGCTTCGGGGTTTTAAGCATGGAGCGTGTATGCTTCATCTTTTGGTCATTTCTATATCGGTGACACCATTTGTTGTAAAAGAAATCGTTAAGTGTTTTCTTTATATAACTTGGAGGAACACCGACATTTTTCCGGATTTTGCTCACACTTCCATTTTTTGCTAGATGATCCGCAAATTCATTTCCCGTTATGTCATTATGACCTTTGCACCATTCAATGTGAATATTTTTCTTCTTTTTTCCTTCAATCAGGACCTTCTTACAGTTCTTCACTACCTCGCTAGTTGTAAGTGGGTTGAGAAGAGCTGCAATCGCTGATTGGGAGTCTGATCTAATTATAATATTTTTGGAGAATTTTTCTTGATTAAGGAGATCTTCTACAGATCTTGTAATTGCCACAACTTCTGCTTGAAATACTGATGCCTCTGTGTTCAGCGATACCATTGAGTGGTGTAATGATATGTCACCCCTAGTAATTGCCCATCCAGACCCAGTATTACTTTTATCATCTTTTGAACCATCCGTGTAGATAATTGTATCGGGATTGGGGATTTCAAGGTTGTCCACCCAAATGAATTGTCCCTTAATGAAGTCACTTTCATGGTTTGTGATGGCTTCCTCCAAAATTTTGTCGCTAGAGAACCTATGTCCACGACGTGTTGGAAGGATGCCAATACCATCCCAGGTGTTCCGCAGAAAATGCCTTGTTCTCCATCTTGATTGTGTTGCTTGCACTTGGACATATATATCTAGAGGAGTTATACCCAGTACTGCTTCCATCCCTGCAGTCGGTGTTGAGCGAAGTGTATGGGTTATTGACAGAAGTGCTTTTCTTTGAACTGAATTTAGGATTTTAATCCCGTTTTTCTTTGAAGTAATAGAATGTCCCCAAGTAAGGCACCCATATGTGATGACTGGTCTGACCATTGCTTCATATAGCCATAGGACTTTATCCGGAGTTAAGCCCCATTTTTGGCCTATGATTGCCTTAGACATGTTCCATATACGAGCACACTTTGCTGCCTTTTCTTTGAGATGTTCTGTCCAGGTTAGTCCTTGATCAAAGGTTAAGCCTAGATATTTCATTCGTGGTGAATATTCAATTACTTTACCATCTATTTTTAAGCATGGGAAGTATTTAGACCGTAGTTTGTATGCTTTAGAGAATACTATGGCGTTTGATTTGATTGGATTAAAGGTAAGGCTATTTCTTCTTCCCCACTCAACAACCGTGTTGATTGCCTCTTGCATTGCATTAGCAAGTGTGGTGGGATTTTTTCCACTTACTAGTAATAAAATGTCGTCAGCATAACCAACCACTTTGATTGCACCTTTTTTAAACTTCGCCAGTAGGGTGTCCATTATAGTGTTCCAGACTAATGGGGATAGCACTCCTCCCTGTGGGCTGCCACACGTTGGATTGACGATGACCTTTTCGCCTCT
The DNA here is from genome assembly GCA_013387185.1 of Caligus rogercresseyi. Taxonomy (NCBI): domain Eukaryota; kingdom Metazoa; phylum Arthropoda; class Copepoda; order Siphonostomatoida; family Caligidae; genus Caligus; species Caligus rogercresseyi. The sequence goes on from CP045902.1 coordinate 13,397,033, forward strand.
CAACTCGGCTTCAACTGTTCTTGTACTAAGAAGATTTTTATACCATAATCTGATACTCTCTGGAATTCTCAGTCTTTTCATTGCATAGTCCGCAGAGAGAAATCTTACGTTATCAAAAGCACCTGTGCAGTCAAGACTGACCGCAAGAGTACATTCTTTTTGGAATATGGCTTTCTCTATTATGTCTGCGGCTTGTGATAGGGCGGTTTCTGTTGATAGGCCTCTTGTGTAGGCGTGCTGTGAGTGAAGTATAGGGATGCTTTCATCAACCTTCCACTTCACAATTCTTTCAAGTCCTTTAAGGAGGAAGTTCGATAGGGTAATTGGTCTAAATGACTTTGCCAAGCTATAATCAGCCTTACCAAGTTTTGGCAAAAATCTTACTTTCATTTCTCTCCAGCTTTTTGGAGTGTAGCCCGTGCTGACAATTACTTTGTAAAGGTCCGTAATGTATTCCACTAGTCTACTACCAAGTTGTTGAAGTACAATAGGCTTGAGTCCGTCCGGCCCGGCGCTTTTGTATGGACTAAACGAATTAAAGGAATTCCTGACCCTGTTGCAATCAACAAAGTTGATGTCAAACTTATTTATTTGTAAGGGGCTTTCATAGTTGACATTGAATCTACAGTTAGGAAAATGTGTCTCCATGAGTATTCTCAGGGATTCATCAGGTGACTGTGAATATCCAGTTTTTGTTTGTAGAAGACCTATAGAATAATCTATCGCTTTTTGACATCTAATTAGTTTGGCAATGTCCTTTGTGCTTTCAGCGCTGGTGCAGAAGTTTTTCCAAGATTCTCTTTGTTGTGTTCTTAATGAGGCTCGGTATTCTTTTCTAGTGTTTTGGTAATCTTCTCGAAAAGAGCTATGATGACGTTTTGGCTCGAGCTTTCTAAGTTTTTGTCTCAAACTAGCAAGATTTTTAGTCCACCATGGCACTGATTTAGTATTAATCATTTTTTTTAGTGGACAGGCTATATCAAGCCCCTTATTTATTACTTTGATAAGCATCTCGGCGCATTGATCAATAGCATTTGCGTCGGGAGATATTTTTGGTAGTGTCATCATTTCTGTGTAGTGCCTAAAGGAGTTCCAGTCTGCTTTTCTAAAGTTTCTAGATAGTTCAGCACTTGGTTTATATTTTCCAAAGGTGAATACTATGTATCGATGGTCAGACATAGATGGCCTAGGATCCACATGCCATCCCTTGATTTCAAACTTTCTGAAGGCGTGTTGGTTCATAATTGTGATATCAATGGTTGAGCTGGCACGTTGAGTGAGAAAAGTAGGCTCATTTCCCTCGTTCACAACGATAAGGTTGTTTACCTCGAAGATATTTTCCAAAATTTCTCCCCTTACGTCAGTATCCTTACTACCCCAAAGACGATTGTGAGAGTTGGAATCCATGGTAAGTAGAAGCGGTTTCTTGGCACATTCACAATGTTTTATAAGTTTTAATAGTGTCTCATTTTCAACAGCTAATAATTGATCTAGATATGCTACACATATATACGTTAGTGATTCTTCTATCTTGATACATATTGTGCATATATCTCTGTCAGAGAATTCGGGAACAAACCAGGCATTCAAGTGATTCGCGGTGCGAATGCAGGCCCTTGGTTTTGAACCCGGTTGACAATGAATCGTATATCCACTCAAGTTCAGGCTTTTTGTTGAGTTTCTATAGATATATGGTTCGGTTATTAAGGCGATCCCATATTTTCTTAATTTAAGCTCTGAGTTAGCTGTTTTGGAGTGTTGCGTATTGATGTAAGCACAGCTAATCATTATTGTTTATTTGTTGGTGGTGTAGGTTTAAGAAGGACACTTGCTGCATCACAGAAGAACCTGTCTATTTTACCCTGTTTTTTATTACTGGTAAGTGCCGTTTTGGATGTCTTTCCTGTTTGTTTGTCTGGAGTTTTTTTGTCTTCGGGATTTAGACCACCACTGTTGTCCCTATCCAAATTTTCGCATGTGTCTTCATATATCTTGCTAATATATATATGGCTATTTCTATTATATGATTTTTTATATATATATAGATATATATATGTATATATATATTATATATATATCTCTATCCTATATATATAATATCTATCTATATACTATATGATATATATATATATCTGGTAAGATCAAATAAGGGGGGTTTTCAGGAAATCCTTTACAAGGATGACGCATCCGATCCACGCAGCTGATTTTTTTAGCAGACAGCCAACATATGAGAGATCATTTCAGTTGAATTTTATCCTCGTCATGGCTGCATATGGAAATCCACTGCCTGTTATTCTGAAACAAGCAAGAACGCAGGTGCACCATTATCCAGATCTTTGTATAAAGGGCAACACCATCAGCAACACCAAGGTCTCTGAGCTGCTTGGGTTTTGACAAAAGAAGGGTTGCTGAGCTCAGGCAGCAGCTTAAGGATACCAGGGACCCTCGTGCCGTATTTTCTTCTTATTACATCCCTTCTTTCTGTCGTGATTTATTTTTCCCTTTAAAGTTTAATTCAAGTGGTGCAACATGTCGTTGCCTCCCGCCTAATAGGCCTCCTGACTGGCTGGGAAGAATATATATATATATATATATTGTATGTACTATGGTAAGACAGCAATAAATTCTTAACTAACAAAAAATATATATATATAGGATTAATTAAACTCATGGCATCGATATCGATCTTCATTATGATATATCAACTGTTTAATTAAATGTAAAATAATAGTTCATTATGATCAGTGCCCACCCTCTTTGTTATTTGATTTTTCATTATGTCATAGGTCAAAGGTGACCACCCATTTTTTCTCTCTTCCTTTTGATATTGCTATAAAAAGTGAGGATGTATATTTTTCACTATTTTTTATTTAGAAGACTACACATTCCGGCTATTGATGAATACCATTATATTGGTTGGCCGCCGTGTCTGACCTTAGAGTGTTCCATACTGTTGACCCAATAGCTCAATACATTTGCTTTATATATAGCGATATGGAAGTAAAAAGTATCCTGGGCAGTAGCAAGGATACAACTATATGGACTACACTTATCCTTTGCTATATATCGGTATACGAAAGCCACAGATATAGTTACGTATGGGTTCAAATCTGTTACCACCAAAGAACTCATATCAATGAACACAACACAGAAGGTTCAAGCTAAACCTCAATGGGCCATAGACTCTATGTGTCCCCATTATGCCAGTTCGGATGGTGTCACAATTACGCCAGTTTGGTGTGGTGTCACAATTATGCCAGTTTGATGTGGTGTCACAATTATGCCAGTTTGGGATAATCACAAATATATGGGTTGGGTTTCAAAGAAAACATCACTTTAAACGTGGATTCTTCATCCCGCAATTATAATATAATTGATTTTCAACCCAACTGCCAGGCGACACAGGCTTGACAATACTGTCTAAAGCCTACACCAAATATATTTAGTACAGGTCTATGCATATATTGGTAAAAGTTAATCAAGAAATGTTTTTTTCGAAATAAATAATTGGATAATTATTATCAAACAAAAATATAAGTCCTATTAGTTAGAAAAGTATAAAATATTTTTTATTGAACAGTAGAAATACTCTTTCGTTAACAGCTGTATCCATTTATTTAACCGAAGTCAGTGATCTTTGTTAGAAATAATCAAAATATTCATTAATTGAATATATTCCAAGTTTATAATATAATTGAAGCATTTAACAAAACGTGCTTTAATCAATTAAATGATACAAATACAGTCGTAATAAATATCGACCTAGGATCTTTTAATTTGTTGTGTCTGGATTAAATATATACGTCACTAGTATGAATGATGTTTTCAGCATTTATGGTGTTGTTTATTTAGTATATCAAAATATTATTATTTATTAGTATTAATTCTAAAGACGGTATCATCTTAAAATTATCTTAGATGACCTTAGGACTTCAATTGAACTAGAAGGTACGAATCGAACAATGTCTCCATCGTAATTCTATAAATCTAAAAAACGTTCATGATTTTGCAGGTATGAGTAGGGGGAAGGCTGTTCTAAAGATTACCTTACGAAAGGTTTGGTTGGTCCAAAGCACCTTAGGTCATCGACCTATTTAAATGAGTCTGTCGTATTGGAATTTGCAATTTATGCTATTATATTTCATACTTGCGTGTCAATAGCCTTCGGTCAAGGGGGGTATTAAAATTGTTTATTTATTTCTTAAATAGTCCTTACCTCACCAGAACTTAATCCGGCCGATAGTATTTTTTAGAATTACGAAATATTTTATTTTGAGTCAATCACATCAATTGACCATACAATAATTGTAATACAAATATTCTTCTATTAAAAACGAAACGATGCACATATAAAACATACCTCACATTAAAAGAATTATTATTTTCATAAAAATAAACATGGAATTTTGTAGCTAATATATCACATATATAATTGCACAAAACATATGTAAATATATATCAGATAAAAATCTATATCCTCACTTAAATAAACTTATGCATGAAATTGTGCATTTATCAGTTCGTTATAATATATATATATATATACAGTCAACTTCGCCTAAGTCGATTATCTCGGGACTGTGCAAAAAAATCGACTTAGGCGAAATTCGAGTCACAAATTTTGATTGCTAAGTCGAAGAAAAATTCGATATACAGGTAGGCGTGTTTGTGTGTGCACTTGCTCACATGCAGTCGCAAATCATCGGCGAGGCAGCAGGTGGGCGAGGACACAATTCATTTCTTTTTTAGCTTTACCTCGCTTGGAAGGAGGAACATACCTTTATATTCTCAAATTTTATATTCTCATCTGGGAATGATCACTCACACACGTGGTAGGTGTAAAGAATTTATCGAGGCCCCTCCGAAGGTTAATTATCAGATTGGATCCTTTTTTTACTCCCTCCTCTCAGCCAATCAAATTCTTAAGTGTTCAATATTTTTCTCCACTTCAACCATCTGTGTCTGCTTCCTTGTAATACACAATGTGAACGGCAGGCGCAGTGCATGCAGGGTGTGTTTTGGAAAGTGAGCCCCCTCTTCGACTTATGCGAAGTTATTTTCTTGTTTATGTATGTGTTACTGTCAAAATATCTGTTCGACTTAGGCGAAATATCGACTTACAAAAAATCGACTTGGTACGATTTTTATTACACACATGACAATGGAGAAAAAATGGGATTTTTGATTATTTTTGAGTTAGGTGACTTTTCGACTTATGCAATTTCGACTTAGGCGAAGTTGACTATATATATATATAACTGCTATTCTTCAGTTCTCCGTGCAAAAAACAGTGGAAGGATATAATTCAATTATACACGCCTTTGTAGACTGCCTTACTGTTCAGATTTTGAAGAAGTTTGTTGCTCTAAATGTTAAAGGACTAAATTGCATGGAGGTGAATACAAAAACATGTGTACTTACTGTTTGGAGTAATGGAAGGCCAAGTCCGTCCGATAATTTTAAGGCACTTAGTTGCTAAATCATTCATTGCGAGTAAACTCTACAAGAATGGTTCTGTGACGTTGATTCGTCCTTCTCTTTGAAGATTCCTAGCACTTCTGGTGCTGGATGGCAATATGCAGTGGATTTATTTACGTTCTACCCCAAAGTTTTGGCGCAGTTTTTTACAAGGTTAAAAAATATAATTAAATCTAATGAAACTTTAAAAGAAGTTAATTAATTTGAATAATTTATTATGTCTACCGTTTGTGTGTGTTTGAGTTTTAGATATGCATTGCTTTGATGTTTTTCCATTACTTTTGAATATTTTGTTATGAATTGTATGTTTTAAGAGGCGGCTAAGGCGAGGAATAATTTTAAACTACAATGTTTATTGATGTTATGCATATAATTCCTTCCCAAAATATGTTATTGTATTTGTAGGGTTTTTATATCATAAATATTTTTAAGCCTGAAAAAAATTGAGTGAATTTACTCACTAGAGGGATCGAGTCATTTGGATTATAGCCAATTCCGCACTCCGAGAACCAACTATATTACGGGACATGGACTGAGAAAGACCCCATACCTTGCGACGCAATAAGTAGAGGCAGACTTTTTGAGGCTTTGTGAATCACTTTAACTACGCTCTCTCAAGGAACACAAGTCATCTGGAAAGAAAAGTTTCCATAAACATAGGGTTTTGAAGTTAATTTCGATAAAAGCCATTTTTGACCGATATATATATATATATAGATACGAGGTATGATCAAAAGTATCCGACTTTTGGTTTTATTGGTCAAACGAACACAGCTATGGGGGCGGGACTTGCTGTGTGGTTGGGAGCATGACTACTGCGCATGCTCATTTTTTTCTACAGCTCCAATACAAGTCAGTCGGCGTCAGGCCATTCATGATTGAACAGGTGCAAGTGAGTGTCGTCGGATTTTATTTTCTTTAAAATGTCAGAAAAAGTCGAACAGCAAAAATTGATTGAATGGAACCAAAACTAATATTCACCTCGTCTACAAGTTCTCTGATCGTGATTCGGCGGTTCTGCATCACCAGGTTCCTCACTTGATCAATGATGGCATCGTTTTTCGATGTTGAGGGCCTCCCTGAGCGTGGTTTCACTTTCAACTGACAAGCGGCCATCTTTGAAGCGGTTGTACCACTCCTTTATCTGTGTGGTGCCCATCGCTTCATTTCCAAAAATACTTTTTTAATCTTGCGAATTGTTTCCACTTGCGAATCACCAAGATTAAAACAAAATTTTATGCAATAACGCTGTTCGACTTTTTCTGACATTTTAAATAAAATAAAATCCGACGACACTCACTTGCACCTGTTCAATCATGAATGGCCTGACGCCGACTGACTTGTATGGAGCTGTAGAAAAAAATGAACATGCGCAGTAGTCATGCTCCCAACCACACAGCAAGTCCCGCCCCCATAGCTGTGTTCGTTTGACCAATAAAACCAAAAGTCGGATACTTTTTGATCATACCTCGTATATGTCCAATGACATGTGACAACCCTTATTCTACTTGTTTTTACTCAATACAAAGTTAGTTATAAAGTCTGATGACTCATTGATTGGTTGCACGTTAATTCCTCTTTGTCTACTCCTCAGGATTTTTAGATCTTTTATTTATTTATTCATGACAAATAATGTCTACAAAACAATATATAACAATATATAAAACAGATGCTAGTAAGTAAAAAATAGAACATATAAACAATATAGGTCAAATTTTTGCATCTTACATGAACATACCCATTAACTTCTCCAAAAGTATAATTAAACTTTTGAAACATAAGCACTAAAACGAGGTGTAAAACGTACTTATCTTTTTTAATTTTTTAAAAAGTGATTTAAAGGCATCTCTTAAGACGATGGAACGAGAGTTGACATATTTTATTTGTCTTGCATGCCGGTGATTAAAGCACTGTTTCACATTGATATGGGGGCGTTCGTTATTATTGGATAAAGATAAAAAGCCTTCGGAGTATGGCAAAACGAATAAAATATGTATAAATCCAATTATGTCAAAGTATTTTAAAGAATAACTTTTTCCTTTTTCCTCCATTCCTTCAAGGTTGCTTGTCTGAGGGCATTTTTTGTTTGTCGCATGGATATAGGCACAGAAACAGGCGTGTCCCTCCTAGCACCTTCTTTACCCAAAGCGTCGGTATACTCGTTTCCAGAATTGTTGGCGTGTCCCTTTATCCATCCGACCGTGATTTTGCATGTAGATCTGCTTAAAGAGTTCTTGCAAGCGATAATTTCATTTGATGCGAGTTCACCTGGCCTCATATCTAGACTATATATGGCGGATAGGATGTCAGATACGATTAATAATCTTTTCCCCTCGACTTTTTCTCCTTGGAGATTACTGGAGATATTCTTATAGCCTCCACCTCGGCTTGGTAGACTGTGTTTATTGCCTTAAGTCTCAAGGTCAAGAACCATATCGCCTCTCGTCAGAGCCCATCCAGCACCAGTCTGACCATCGATTTAAACCCGTCAGTTACCTACGAGATCAAAGTCATGGATGCACCATACGTGTTTGACTTCAAAGCCCAGAGTTTCAGACCAGAAAGGTACAGAAGGTGGAGGAGTTGGGATATCATTGACATTATATATTTGTTAAGATATTGTTGGTGTCCTCTACTCAAATGGTCGAACCATTTTAATGGGTATTCAATGTTAGTTTGAATTCTGACCAGGCATGCGAACTCCACTATATAAAGATGTAGAGGGATTAACCCACAGAGGACCTCCATTGTGGCCGTTGGTGTGGACCTCATTGACCCAGTAATACTCATGAGACCAAGCCGTTGTAGTTTGCTGAGCTCTCTTTTTAGATATCCACTCGTCATAAGTTTTGGTGCAAAACAATAGCGCCGTTACTCAGAATAGACCTTACGTACGCTACGTAGATCCATCTATACTTGAGTGGGCTAAGTCCCCAATCTGATCCAACAAAAGCTTTAGGGCAAAAAGGTTCCTTTTGGCATTGGAAATGGCATATTCTAAGTGCTTTTTCCTCTTCGAATTATCATCAATTATTAAACCGAGATACTTAAACGTTCGCACTCTTTCGATTCTGTTCCAGACAGGTGTAGGGAAATATGCACACCTTTTTTCGTTTAGAAAAAGCATATATTTAGTTTTGCTAATGCTAAAGATTGTATTTTTTTTTGGCCCAATCTGATAGTTTATTTAGGACATTTTGCATTAAACTGGTGAGAGTTTGCCGATCCGTTACTCTTACACATAGAGCCAGGTCATCTGCATAAGCAACCATATTAATTGGGTTTTTGAGTTGGTCCATACACTCTTAGAAGGCTAAGTTCATGCCAGAGTCGATAAAATCATCTCTTGAGGACATCCTCTTGTCGGATTTACAGATACACTCTCCCCTCCTAGCTCAGCGAAAACAAATCTACTTTTCAGTAGATTTTTGTACCAAAGAATTGTCTTCTCATGGATTTGGCATTTCTTCATGGCGTCAAGGACATGGTTAAAACCAATTCTATCAAAAGCGCCCTCAATATCCAAGAATACAACGAGGGCTTCTTTGTGTCTATGGTAACTACTCTCACAAGAATCAACCAGTTTACTTATGGCTGTATCAGTGGACCTGCCTTCGTAAAAGCAAACTGATTTGGTAAAACCAATTTACATTCACTATGGACCTTCCACTGTATCATCCGTTCCAGTATTTTCAGAGCTACATTGGTTGTGTGATTGGTCGGAAGGATCGTGGTTACAAATCTTAAGGGACCTAAAATTGTAGAACTTGAAGCATTTGAGTTGACATTTTATCTTATCATGATGTTAATAAAAAATATATTTTTAAGTGCGGAAAATTCTCTTTAAAGCTAAAAAGGGCTGCTGATTACAATATAGTTACCACTTCCTGGTATTTAAAAATGTCCTACGAAGAGTCACACAAGAAGAAGCAAATAAAATGGTGTCAACAAAATTCAAAAAATCAACAGCGTCCTAAAACATGGATAAAAAGGATAATGTCCTCTGTTAAAAAAGTCAAATATGACAAACGATTCACTGCTCAGTTCTAAGTATCCTCAGGACTATTATTCTTCAGTGCTCCTTTTAAGGATTGTGGAAAATTATACAACACTGTATATCATGCCTTTTCTAACTGCCCATCACTTACCATGATAAGGCAATTCCTTAAGTTAAATCTGAGGAATTTAAGCGAAAATATGTCACGCCCATATGTCACTTCTATTCGGAACATTCTCTAATCCTAATAATGGCATCACTAAGTCGAAAGCTATTGAGTTGTTCTCTCTAGCATCCGCAGCATGATTGCAGAAAAACTCTTGACGGCTCAACCCCTGGATCAAAGCGCATAATTCTATTCTAATGTCCTCTTCGGTCTGTTACTAGGCTCTCACCGCCAGGATCCCGGATTTCTCGGGGACGAGTTGGTCCTACACTGGAGACACTCTACGCCTCTACTCAAACGCCTCAAAGGTGAGCCTACCATCTCTCAAACGCCTTTTAAAAACTATATAAGTTTCCAAAGAATCAGGAAAGAAACTTAATAGAATTTCATCATATATTTCAATTTGAACATTAAACTTTTGTGAACTATATTTGTTATTATTTCATTGTTTGTTCTTTAAGTTACATTCAATTGTGAATGTTTTTCTGAAATATTATTTTGCTTGATAAATATAGGTTTATTGTTGTATCTACTTTTGATTAATTGTATGTTTTATTTGTGGGTTCATTCTGTTTTGACTTTATTTCAGTGTTTTAATTTAAACTATAATGTTTAATCATATATACATATTTATGTGCAATAACTCTAATCGAATGAAGTCAATAAAAAAGCATCTTTACCTTAGAATTTGATTTTACATCACTTTATAATCATGTGTTTTAATTCATGATACGCTTTAGTATTTTTATAAAATGTGAGAAATTAAATATTAAGAAGTGCTGTGTTTTTAAAATCATTTAAATTATGTTTTGACAAATTCTTTTTTGGTATTGTAAGTATTCAAACAATAATGTTATATGCGAATTAACTCCCACTATCCTTCCTCTTCATAAATGATTAGATACTACAGTATAAATAAACAAACAGCCGTTCTAACTCCTACGCATCCCTACCTTACATGTATATATAATTAATCATTCTGGGTACACAAAATATTATTTACCCACACCTATGCATGCATTATAAAGTTTCATGCGTTTGAACTAAAACTAAACTAAATCTTCATAACCCCCTATAAGACTTTAAAAGGCAACACTAAGTACATTAGGGGGTATTATAGAAATCCTAATATTAAGATATCAAAATTTATCCCCCAGCAAAAGTTGCGTCCATAAAAACTAAATGATCGTAGAAAATGGATTTTGGTTTGACCCCCCCTTACCCCCCCCAAATGCTTCAAAGGTTTTGTTATGAAGGCAAAACTTTTTGTCTTACTTATTGTGCAAAATTTAGTTTTACAAAATTTAGCTATGATAATTTATGACTTTGTATTTTTGCAAATTTTAGTCAAATAATATTTAGTGCCAATAAATAAACATAAGTGCTGACGCACCACATTTTTAAATAACAGCTCCTACTAGGGATCCCTTATAGTTTCAAGAAGGAAAAAGAAAAAGAGGGTACTCATGTATGTTTTTAAGTTATTTTTAAATAGTTTATGTTAATGTAATGTTTATTTATTGGCACTAAATATTATTTGACAAAATGTGCAAAAATAACAAAGTCATTGTAAAACTAATTTTTGCAAAATAAGTAATAACAAAAAAGTTTTGCTTCTAACAAAACCTTTGAACGCAATTTGGGGGTAAGGGGGGGGGTCAACCAAAATCCATTTTTCTACGATCATTTAGGTTCTTATGACGCAACTTTCGCGGGGGGATAAATTTGATATCTTATATTAGGTTTCTATAATCCCCTAAAGTACAGGGTAGAATTTATTCATGAAGTTGAAAAAGTAAAATATTGTTTCTTCTTTGAGCCGAGTGCTTTAACGTCTTTGAGTTAAAACAAAAATAAATATAAATAAAACTTTTTTCATGATTTTGTTTGTAAGTACTGGTCATGGGAAAGTATTACAAAAAAAGTGGAAGGTGTATATTATGGTTTCTTAGTTAGTTTTAAACGGACAAGGAAATCATTTTGCTTTATGACACTTTTATAGCACTTCGGTTAGATAAATTATTCCATAAAACAATCTTTTAAAACTAAAATGTTCCATTCAAAAGTAAGTTTTTATAATAAAATACAATTTGTTCAAGAAACTATGGGCCAGCAAATCTTTTTCAAAGATATCATGTTCCGTGTACATATATTGGTATGTTTCTAACTTTGTCTCAACAACACATATAATTCTTGATATTATTTTTTGTTTATAGAAAAGCGTTTTTGTACAAAGATCAACCATATTTCAACCAAATATGAATGACATAAATATCAATTTTTCATACATTTACAATGGGCCATATATATAATATAGTTATCCATAACAATTGTAAAATCATTAGGGGGGGGGGGGCAATCTTAGCAGATCGAAATTGGTATAAGTAAAACTATACTTTTGTTATAAAAATTATTTTGTTTGTATAGGGCCCAAATAAGAGAAAATTAATTCTTTCAGTTCATAAATAAATTCAATCCTTGTAAAATATGCCCACCAAAATCCGGATCCTTCATTAAAACCTTATTTAAAGCTAAATTATATATATAAACATATATATACTATTAAAAAATAATCCGTTCATTTGTTGGTTCGTTTCCCTGTATCTCCCAAATGATTTATTAAATTCGACAAAAAATTTCAATGAATAGTTTTTATAGCTCAAGGAGTGTTTTAGTGGAGTTTTAAGCGCTCGAAAAAATGTCATCGCCATGCTTATTTATTTCGCCAAAATGTTTTTTTTGTCGACCTTTTAAAATTTCAATGTTATATTTTGACCAAATTTTCTGTGGATGATTTTTGAGGTGATAACACGTCTTTTAGTTTTATTGGGTGTTTACTGGAAAAATCGTTTTCCCTATGATAACTTAAAATAAGTTCTTTCTGTCCTTGTCTCTATCCCCCCCCCCCCCCTCCAATCTAAGTTTACAGAAAATAACAACTTTTTTTCGACGTGAACTCCCGCTAATCAAATTTTATATTGCCTATAGATGAATAGTGATGTCACATCACTCTCAATTTTTCTTTACAAAGATATGAAGTCGAAAAACAATCCGATTTGATGAACTTTTGAATAGAGAGGAAACCAAATGCCAAATTGGTTTGTCTTTCTGTATATACTCCGTAGAGAGCATATTTATGAGTAACTATTAATGCATACAAAGTTTATGTACATAAAACTGTATGTAATGATTCATTGAGGAAATATATAAAAGTTCTAGTTCCCCAAGCATATATTTGCTCATTCAACTAATTTACCTTATCATCTCAATGTAAACAGAACCATCATTGAAAAAAAATTTGTTATTTGCTTACTTTCACTTTATTTATTTAGCAATGCATTAGATACGCCTCTTACATTTCTTTTTATCAACCAGACAATGATTAACTAAGTACAAATAAATGACCTTGGTAAAAATAATGCTCAGTACATAGTTCAGGGTCACCAATTCAGGAAACAATAAATCCGTTTGATCAATTACTTTAAATACATGATTTCATGCAATACGCATGGTATAAAAAACTCAGCCTATATATATTTAATTCTCTGTTTGTTTATTTTTTAATATCAACGATTTATATTTCAAACTTTCTGACAGTTTTAGCTTCAATGATTACTCTTTTTTTAAAAGCACACTTTTAAATAGGACAATCTTTTTTTAAATAGTTACTTATTACCTGCTACGGTCTTGTGATCTCATTTTACAGTCCTTCAGTGCGTTTTAGTTGCTCTGTAAGTCATCGATATATTTTTGATCAAACAATTGCATACTAAGATGAAGTCTCTTCATGTGTTTCGAAATTGAAAAAATAGTATAAATAATATGTAATGGAGTTCAGTCATTTTATCGCACGCAAATTCCTCGAGGACCTTTTTATAGCCGCCTTTTTGTCGCGGATATTTATCTTGCTTCATTTTGTATAATAGTCAGTCTCTTCGTTCTCCATTTGCTTGTAGATATTTGGTCCGAGAAGCTTTTTTTCTCGCGAATCATATTCTTTGTCCATCCTTTTTTCGTTGACATTTTTGTCAGGAAGCAATTTCTTCGCTGTTTATTTTTTTACTATATGATCTCAGTCGGGGGGTCGTATGGAGTTTAAATCTTCAATTACACTTTTTATGGGAAATACTCCAAGTGTGCCATGTGGTTGAAATCCACCGCTGACCCTTCTAAGAAGGATAAAAAATACATGTCCAAAAGCTAAGGTGTTCAAAACTCTTAGGCCGGGTGTCTTTTATTCATAAAAGTGTCAGCAGAGGATTTCAAACCAAAAGGACACTGCTGATCCCGCAACTGTAGGTTTTTTCAAAGTAAAAATAAAAACAGCGAAAAAAAATGCTTCACGAGAGAAAAGCTTCGCGACAAACATATCCGTTAGAAAAAGCATACATATGTGTATATATATATATACATATATCAGGAAACTACGGGTACCCGGCCCGGGTCCCGGCTGTTTTTGAGCGTTCCGTCCCGGTGTCATGTTTTTTAGACACCGGGCCGGGACTTAAAATTTTCTTTCTTGTGCATTCATAAAGTGACGACATTTTTAAAAAGGAAATCTCGAAATATTTTCTAAAAAAACGTCATCACTTTTTTTTTCTAAAAAAACTATCACTTTTTTTTCTAAAAAAAACGTCCTCACGGTTTTTGGAGATTATTTTCTAAAAAAAAACGTCGTCACTATTTTGTGGAATTTCTTTTCAAAAAAAACGTCATCACTTCAGAATGTGAAGGAACAAAAATATTATTAAGACCGGCCTGGTTTTAGCCTGGCCCGGCTTGAAAAATTTAAGTCCCACGCCCCGGTGTCTAAAAAACCGGACTGATATATATATATATATTATAATGCAATCTGTCTCGAAGAATCGTTCGGTCTCAGAATCAGAACTCTTGAATTTGTTTTTTTAGCAATGATCGTATGGGTCCAGACCTCAAATATTATATTAAATTTAGTATTAAAATTATATTCATCGTAACTTTATTAGTGGTTTACCTTTTTAGTCACTATCGATTTTAAGCTTTTAGGTTCATAGTTACTCCGTTATTGAATGAAAAAACGAAAGAAAAGCACGTGGAGCTACTGTGACGACCTCCCATGACCGTCAGAATAGAAAACGTTTCCACACATTTTGATTTAAAAAAAAAGTTATGTTGCATTAATTACAAAATATGTTTGCCTGAAAAAAAAGAAGTATAATATATGTCCTTCTTACTTTCAAAATAAAACGCCTCCCAAGAAGAGTGAAACTTATCATAATAATAATCAGATCTAAGCACGTTACACTTGCTCAATAGTATTTTTATCCATTTAACAAAAGGTTTTTTCCCCACGAAAAAAGGGAAAGTAGATTATTTCGTGATGAGAAATCTCATAAATCATAGTTCCGTAGGAGGAGGAATTATTTATCCATGATACGAAATTAAATAAAGTACAACAAAGCCCAACCAAAAGGATCATCATGTTATCAGGCCTCTCTTTCTATATTAACATTATGATGTACTCTAAGCCAGCCACATTTTTCATTAAAACCTTTGATTCATAAAGTATGTCCAAGCAACTAGGGATCTATTATATAGAAAAATTTGGGCTGAATCAAGAATATAATAACTGGATGCACAATAAACTAAATAGGAAGGGGAAGAGCAATGTCGGAGTGGACAGCTGATGAAAGAAAGAGGAAGGAATGCTTATTGATATCTCTTTAAAAGTCAAAGGTTAAAACCTTATGGATTAAGAAAAAGGGGAATTGCAAAAAAGGTAATGCAATCGTAATATAATACCAAATACATATACTATAACAGGATATTCAACCGAGAAGAAAATTGTTCAAGTTTAAAAGTTGCTTTCATGACGAAAATCAATAAAAAATGGCCAACACACGCTGAATACAGTTTTCCAATTACTCATCGTTCAGGAGGGGAAAATGTATCTGCAGACATGTTTAGTAGATCATTTGTTATTCAAAGATAACGGCAAGTTTGTACTCCATGAACTACATTATAAATTGTGTAATCCTGGAGTACAGACTTGCCGTTATCTTTGAATAAGCAACATGATCTACTAAACATGTCTGCAGATACATTTTCCTTTCCTTAACGATGAGTAATTGAAAAACTGTATGCAGTCAATTCCATTCGCCATTCATTATTTTATTATTCTAATTTTAGATCTTCGCCGTTCGTCAAACATATACGAGATGGACATCGCATTCATTATTAGCTCAAAAAGGATCTGGACAGAAAGTGATGCCATTTTCGAATGATTCCATAATAGCCAAAGCCTCCTTTCAAAATATGATACCTCTGCTCACTCGCCTCTAAGCTTCTTGACATAAAGGCAACGGGCCTCATCCCTGGCTTCGTATTCCCAAGATAGCGTAATTTAGGCATCACATTCCACTCTGAAAGGTATTTTCATGAATTGATTTTAACGAAGCGTTATTTATTTCTTCTTTCAGCAAGTCAAACACATTCATAGCTTCCGTACTTAAAAGGAACGGAATCACTCTTGATCAGGGGAGGATTTTATCAGAGATTTTGGAATCCACTTCTAAAAATACGCAAACATTCCTCGGACTGTCTTCAAGAACCTCAAGTTGTTGGAGGCGGGAGTTTCTTCAAGGGCCTCAATCTTTCGGGGTCCGGTTACAACACAATTCCTAAGGACATATACTATTACACTTATTCTAATTGATGTAATATCTATTTTTTTGTAACACTTTTGAATAAAGACCCTTTCATGGAAGATCTTTGTATCATTTCCTCCAATAGTTATATTATCAAAATAAATAAAAATGTCAGATAGCTCTTCTTCCTCAATCACTCTATCCATCGCACGCTGAAAAGCCGCAACCCCGTACGTAAACTCCAAAAAAGTACCTACAATAGTGATACAGATAACCACAAGCTCAAAGCAGTACACTTTTTATGATATTTTTTATTGGGACTTGATAGCAGGCACTTTTTAATCAAACGTTGAATATATATTTGAATTTAGCTAATTTGTTTACCATATCATCAATCTCGGGATTCGGTATGATTATTTACAGTACGCAAATAATCAATACACATACGTTTATGATGTCTCTTTGTATAATTTTTGACCATCTTTGATCTGACCCATTTGCATCCTATACGATCTGCAACGCAAATTTTTTTCCCCACAATTTTGAATTGTGGTTTCCCCAACCTCCAACTCCTCAGCAATTGGCGATAATGAGCGGGGTTGGGTCTTCATCGATGATCTCCTGAACCTTGTTCACAAATTCCTTGTCCCTGACCTTTCTTGTGGACAATGCCGCCTAGGCTCCTACTAATCACTTTACGTGGATCCTTCCAGTCCTCCAGAGATTTCCTCAATCTTTGGACGCTTCTAAGAGGCAATGAAGTCAACCGTGATAGCTCAAGTGGATATCATGCCCTTCTTGCTAACCAAGATTGTCATCACGGCACATCTCCGTCCTCCTCGCTGCAAACAATCTCCTCAGATCGCTGTATACGTCCCTCATGGTGTTTTGAATCAACTGGCTATATAGCCTAACCCAGTAGCTTTCTACTCGTAGAACTACCGGCCTGTTATCTATCTAAATAACCATGTTACATTTTTTTAAATTCCACACCATTTCATTGGGGGCCCCTGCATTTGTATATATTATAAAGGACTCTTAATATAAAAATCGAAGCTAGGACAGTCAGATAAATTCATCTTGGTTGGATCAAAGACTCTCTTGAAGTAGTTGGGACAAATTCCTCTCTCCAGCCGTCGGACATAAAAATATTATTCTGATTTATGTTGTTGAACCTTTAAAAAAAATATTTTTTTGGGACATTTCTGTATGTACTTTTCTGCATCTCTTCTAGATCATTCTCAGATATGATTTTAAAGATAGTATATGTATATAGCCAAACTATCTCCGACCAAAAAATATTACATAAATTTCTAAGAATTCACTAACTTTGTTTAGGAACATATACCCAGGTCTTTCTTTATTTCTAACAATTGTGACATGAGGACTCGATCAAAGCTGTCACTTTCTTTGAATTCATATGTCATTTTACAGCAAACTTATCATATACGGCCGTCATTTCACCTTTCACCGTGGAGATGATACATCAAATAACTTGTTTGATAAGAATGACAGCTAAAATATACTTTTTTTAGGATGGCTTAATTATACAAGAGCCCATACAAAGTCATGGTTGGGAATGAAAGAATGAAATTGTTATTAATCACAAATATCTAAAGAAACTGAAGAAAAGATATCGTTTTGTGTTGTATCAGTTAATGATACGAATAGAAAAACAAGTTGAATATTGGAAAAATATCGTTGGAAACAAAAGGGCCATTTATTATGTAATTCAAATTTTATGCACTCAAGAATGCTCTTAGGGGAATTTCAAAGAAGAGGAGGATGATTAAACAACTAGGATGATCCAACTACTGATAACATGAAAGGAAAGTAAAACTGTCCTTTATCGTTAAAGCGAATCATGAACAACTTTTTCAGTTCAAATGTCTTCTGGATATTACGTCAGAATTAACCATACATATTTGTGAAAATCTATTTATTATATATTTTATTTATGTTACGCTTCCAATATTCAGGGGATTTTTTAAAATGAAACCTCGAAGGTGTAAATGAGAATTACAAATCAACATTCAGAACTGATTCAACAGCCACATCACTGTGACAGCGGAGCCAAGTCGCTCTTAACGATCTCGTCCTCCGAGGCGTCTGGAGGTCAGATAGAATGAAGATGGCTGACCTTCTCGACAGAGTGGGAATCCCAACAATGAACAATACAGTTGTTCGGCAGTCCGGGATGGCTGCTTGGAAGGTTGTCAAGTGATGTCCTCTGCACCTCGGACTCCAGGACAAGAAGTGTGACCAGCGATCTCAGGAGACCTACACTTCTGCGGTCAACATGGCAAGAACATGGGATTCGTCTTCGAAGCTGAAGACGGCCACCACCCTCCTGTAAGCAATGCGATCGCCAACAAGGCTTGCATGGCGCTCAAGACATCTGAAACTTTTAATAGATCAAGTTGCGTCGTTTGGTCACTATTTCATTTTTCTTATTTGTTTATGTTCTTATAGAACTTAAATATTATATTTATTATAATTAATTTTATCATATACTTTAAGTAGCTCTGGACCTAGTGACAAATTTACATAATATCTATATATATATATATATATATATATATATTTTAGATACCTATCAACACACATAGATAGCTTCAATTCTTCTCGTAGAAAACAATTTTAAGCCACTCTGAAGAATCGAAATACTCAATCTATGGAATTTGCTCTTTTAAACAAGTAGAGATGTTGGTTTTATAATCTACTTCGCCTCAAAAAGCTGCATCAAGTCCAATTTAATATCTGCTTTTATAAGGTTCCTGATTAAATTGGACTCCTAAACTAGTGACTTGATATAGTTTTACCACATTGACTCGGAAGGACACTTGAGTTTTCTTATATATATAAACATAAATATATATTATTTATATATTGTATTTTTTATTTTAATATTTCAAATTATATTCATCTTCTAGGTGAAGTAATACATAAGTGAGTGTGACTTACATTGTAGGAATCAAATTTGACGTTTTTCGTTATATAAAGTTAAGAATGAGTCTATATTGTACTTCTTTCTGTCATTATCATTAGAGATCAATCAACCAATAGATATAAAAATATTGAAGAGCAATATTTAAAGCTTAACTTGATGAATGCATGCTTTTGAAAAAGTTGCTTGTACATCAATCAAATGTATTTCAACCAATGAATAAATCTGAGGTTATTAACTCCTAATGAGGGAATTAGAGTGCTTAAGTCACCTATGGTATCGCTGAATATCCAGGTATTTGATAGCTCTAAATTGTTGGGGGGGGGGGGGGGGAGACCACGACAGAAATAATCTATAAACAAAGTATATTTTTGAAGTGTCACTCTTTCATTAGTTCTTACTCTTTCTGTCTTTCTCTAAGCAAATACCATAATATTTTGCGATACCATATGCGTCTTCGGCCCTTTATATGTTTTCTATCGTTATTATTAGAGATTGTACCAATAAGAAATATATAATAAATCATACACATATTAAACCATAGAGGAATGGCTTGTGCAAACAAATAAAATTTGATTGGATGTCACTTTTTGAACAATATAAAAGTTTATATTAGCTATATTGTCAAGTATGTATGGTTTCTGAAAGTTTGTTTAAAAGAAGGGTTTTTTAATTTCATTCTGATAAGGGTTGAAGTACATGCGTAAATTAATTACATAAAATTACATAAAAGACATTTTAATCTAAAATTTGCACTCCAACATAAGAACACTCTATGATAAATTCAAACTTTACAAAGCTTCAATAAGAAATAACTTTGTTCTTTTGGTTTGGTTCAATCATGCCTTGTCTGACACTCCTGGATACGGAAAGGTCGTAGACATTCTTGCCGACGAGACATCAACGAGTCGATTGAGATGTTTTTTGGAGAGAGACATCTCCCTTTTTGCATTCCTCCTGTATGCCTCCAGTTGTAGGGATAACACAGTAGAGGGAGTTGGGGGGTGGGACGTCTTAAAAATGCCCTTTTGAGAGGACATGTCGGAGCCGGTCTGCCGGTAGGAGACGATGTGGTTCATTATTTAGACTTATAATAAAAAAATTGAGCATGTTAATATTAGTGCAAAATAAATTTTAAAAATAATTCCTGAAAACCTAGGTATCATTTAAAATAAATAAATAATCAGTTAAAAAAACTTTAAAATTAAACAAACCAATTTCATGAATTTGTTTTAACAAAAGTCTAATAAAACTTTAACATAATTTTGAATATGTCTATATGTTTTTGTTGGAAAGTACTTAATTTCTCTCGATGCAAGAGTTTCAAGAGATTTTTTATGGTTAAAATATTTTATTCTGTTACTGCAAAGCATAATACAGTGTAAAAGCAAATACTCGAAAACATACAAATAACATAGGAAATCAACGTTACGTAAAAAACCATCAATGAACAATATACTTCAAAATTACTGTCCAGATAAAAAACCATATATATATAAAACAATTGATAAAACTAATTGGTATTCAAGACAAAACGGCGATGTATTCTTAAAATCCTCTTGATGTCGTTCCAATAGAATTTTGAACTGTTTGGATAAAATTAATGAGGTCTCCAGCCCATTTCCAAGTTGAGCTCCCAAATCAGGAATTTGGACCTCAAATGCAGAGTGGCGGGCAGCAGCACCAATGAGGATGGGTCAAGATGTGCTTGTTATGTTAGTTGTCAGTTTTGTCCAATTAGAGATTTGATATTTTGTATTGTGAATTGTATTACTTTGTGACTGGGGGAGATTTTGCTTAAGATTAAAGACACAAAAAGAACATAGGCTTACCAAATATTTGAGGAATCGTTAATTTTCACAAACGTTAAGTTTTATTAATTGCTTAAAAACTTTTAAGATTGGACAATCTACGAATGCATGGAAGATATTGTTTAATAAAATCCACAATTCATAAAAGGAAACTGAAATTCTACGGTTTGTTCTGAAATTTGTAATTATGCACTAAATTTGCACCATCGACAATAATACCTGTTGATTTCAGTATTCTTCTCTTCCAGAACAGATGTGTGACCCGACAAACTTTGAAATCTTTCAGATATTGATATTGCTCCATCATATCTGGTTTTTTAAGTGCAAATTTTAAAAACCACGGCTCGACAGATTAAAACCAATAAGAACGTTCAAGTGGAAAGTGGAACCTTCAAATAGATTGACCTATCTATGTAAGTCATGCGCTGTATTTTTTTTTTGTTAAGTGAGAACAATAGGATCTCCAAATCTCTGTCTTGTCCTTGTTTTGGGATCTAATATTGATTGTTGTATCCGATCGATAAACAAGGTGGGATCTCCACAATATCCTCTGAATCGATGCTAAAGATGGAGAAAACATTTCCAAATCTGAATTGGCTAAAATGGTGCCCATGTGAATCCAATTATAAAATTCCGTGGAAGTGAAGTACTTCCTCCAGTCTTGTTCATGATACACGCCCATGTTTTCAACCATTTTACGATGATATGTAGGAAGAGTATCATCTAACAAACACAAGCCTCCTCTATAATTTTTTGGGACGTTTGAGGGCGGGAAGATAAGATTTGTGAATAAGTGAGGTCAACCAAGACTCGTTTTCTTTGATTGCATATTCGGCAAGTGAAGGAATCGAAGTTGCCCTATACAAAACAACAGGCACCCACGTGTATTATATAGATCGATCCTTTTCATTAATGAGAGATGGCACCATTGTTTCAAAGATCTAAAAAAAAATATTCCTTTCCAACCAGTTAGACATAGAGACACCATTTTTCATCCACCCTATTCCAAGAATGTTCATTGACTATACAACCTTACAACAAAAGATCGTAGCAGAGGGGTCTGGATTCCACGATGCTAATGCCTGTTTTTAGTATTCATTTCAAGACCAGACTTCCGTTCGAATTTTTTAAAGAAGGACAATACAATTTCAATTCTGTGATGAGTTGAGCTTCAGATCTGGCTTCGATCATCAGAGTAATATCATCGGCATATAAATCAATCAAATGTCTCCCATCATTAAAAGATACTACGTAACCTATGTACTTTTCATTAACGTTTGTGTTTTTCATTCTTTCAGAAGTTGTTCCTACCAAGACAGCTATAGGAGAGGTTTGGTGGGAAAATAAAGACAATCACATTCACTTCATTCCTTATTTATCTTTTCAATAAACCGAATATCGAAAACCGTTGTGCAATTTAATATAATTGATTCATTGTTTGTTATGATTTGCTTCTGAAACCATCACTCTACGTAGGAAGAATCTTGAGAATATCTCTCTCTGAAGGATAAGCAAGACTGGGCTTGAATGCAATCAGGAGTCGGTAGGAAGACAGCTGGCGTTATCTATGATAAAATGTCTCTAGAAATATATATCGTCTGGCATCTTTGCATGTTAGGATCCCCCAGAGAGGTAAATATGTCGCCATTGATATTATTAATATCTATCATCATCCTTATAGCTTGTACTTTTTACCTCCGCCGAAGGAGGTATTGTTTTCACTGGCGTTGGTTTGTTGGCTTGTTGGTTGGTTTGTTTGTCAGCAGGATAACTCAAAAAGTACGTAACGGATTCGGATAAAACTTTGTGGAGTTGTTGGAAATGCCAAAAGGAACAAGTGATTAAATTTTGGCATCTCTGAGTGCTTCTTTAAGATGTAAAATGAGCTAAATACTAATAAATATTTCAAGTTAGCCTACTCTGCCAATAGATGTCGCTGTGCTGTAAAATCGGGTGCCGGGAGCGTCTTCCTCTCGGAATTTCCGTCGAGGGGAACCCTCACCCGCCCTGTACGCGCCCCAGTCGTGAAAAATCCGCCTCGGAAGGCTCATAAGGACCCCGTGACGGCGGAGGTTTGCACTCTCTGAGTGTATATATGCCTCTAGTTTAATACTATTTCTGACCCTTGTTAAGTGTATATCCTATCATTAAAGAGTCTTTATTGATGCCCTTCACCTTTTAAGGGAGGAGTTTTGGATTTTCAATAATTAAATTAATCCTGATTCAACAAACATAATGGCTTCATGCTTTTTAGTTTGCCGGGATACACCAATATTTTTTAAAAAGCTTTCATCATTCCCATATGAGAGTTGAAGGTTGTTTTTTTCACTTTATATGTATATATATATACATACATTTTTTTTTTGTTAAGAATATAATATTTCCTCCAACAATTTTACTTTATGTAATATCTGAATGATTGATGGATTTTCTGACTTTTTAACCAAAAAAAAAAAGGTATTTGCATCTTTCTTTCATAAATATTTTTGTGCTAATACTTTTCATTACCTCAATTTCCAGAAAATGATTACAAGGCAATGCTTTTGGAAAAAGACTCTGGACGGCTTCATATTCATTTCCAGGACTCATGTTGGTATCATTAAGAAATGTCTAGTAAGATGCATATTTTTCTTGTTTTTGTATTTAAAAAAAATCCTTTAACATTTTTTAAATAAAAAGTTACTTTCATTTTGCTCATATGGTTTAATTGAGTGCATCTGTGAGGATATGAATAATTACATTAAAGCATTTAAATTACTACATCGAAATTGTTACAGTTTTGTAATCTCATGAATACTTTCCAAAGATATAAATAATTAAACAATTCTAGCTGAAAAAGCTCTTGGGAAATAGTTTATTATATCATTTCAGCAGCAACGACAAGGAAAAATATTTTTAGATAATTCTAATGTTGAAGGCTAACCCATAGCTCAAAAAAAGTTTGAGCTTTAAAAGAAAACATAATCTATTTTCTGTCGAAATAGATTTTTACTCATAAAAATAATTTAGGCCGATGAAAATTATTACAGTAATTCCAGAATATAGGAGTTTAAAATGATATTTTGAGACCCTTAAAATTGTTTTGGCTATCATTCTTCGTCTGAACGAAATTTTCTTCTAAAGAGTACATTTCAAAGTTAATACAAAGAACAGTAACTCTAGGGGTGAGATCTGTATATATATATATAAAATATATAAAATTCATCGCTTTACGCTGATGGTCTAAATGATAATACAAAGATAAAATGAATGCATTTCACTGGGATGGACATACAAAAGGTCAAGTTGTCGTGGTGGGAGGAGGGATCTTGAAAGGCCCGGCGGGATGGGCGGGCTGGGGGCAGGCCCGCCCACCGAGTGACGTAAGCCCGATTTTTTATGAATGTACCAACTGTAGGGCCCCAACAGCATGGGCCTGCTGCCGGGCCTGGATCTTGAAGAGGTTGGATTTGACCGACTTGATCTTAGTAATTCATAGTGGCATGAAAACGTTGATATAGAGGATGATAATGCCTCGACATCCTCCGGACCAGAAGTCCAAACGACCTTGTTTCAGCTCATTAAAATTGACTTGTCCATGTAGTAAATCATAACTCAATTTGAGGCCAATTTTGATGACGGTTTTATTGATTAATATTAAGGCGCTTTTAAATAATAATATTTATTTATTATTTAAATTAAAAGTATTTATTGAGGTAACTTTACAATATATATTTTGGTTTGCCAAGGGACGGAACTGATTCTAAAAAATGATTTTCAATGAGGCATGCCAATATAATATTATTTATTCCTCCAAAACATAAAAAATCTGATATCATATAAAAATATGCTTTTTATTAATATATAAAAAAGTACTTTTTCCTCATGTAAGATGATACATAATTATTTAAATTTAGCATGTTATCAATGCCTTTATTCGGGTAACTCTCTTACAGTACGGATGCTTAAACACTAGAAGCAGTAAATAAATAATGTATTATTATTTTATTATCATTTTAAATTTTAGCACATTACCGAAAAAAAAAAATTAACCAAAAAAAATATTAAAAAGTGGGATAATGGGATTACTTACAGTTAAAAATTTGCAACCCAATTACAAATTTTAGGGATGCTTAATAAATTTCAGTATCCTTGCATGAATTTGGATTTTTATTGAAAAATACTTTACACACATTTACCGATTGTCCCATTCTTTATAAATAATTTCTAACTCTCATGGGAAGTAATGGATAAAAAAACTGCCCCCCTAGTCACATAGCAACTCAATCTACATTACAAAGTATAAAATCTTTACTAACACAAAAAAATACGACAAATGCCTGTATAGTCGAAGAAGACATAAGGCCCATCATGATGGGTGCTTCTTCTCGCTAAGCTGTTCTCTCCATCAAAAACCGGATTTAGGAGGGCCAACGTGGAAATGGGTTGGTGACATAATTTAACATGTGCCAGCCAGATCGAAGTTCTACAAAAAAAAAAATATATATATATATATATATATATATAATAGATATACTATATATATATATATATATAAAATCACAAGACATCACGAGTTTTTAAACAAACGTAATAATTGATGCGTCCTTATATATTAAGTAACTTAGTTACTGTTAACTACAATGTTCATTGTTGTATTTTCGCAACAGCCCTGAATAGTTTTACTCCTTTTCCTGAATATAATTTTAGAATATTTATTTCATCATTGTCTAAAATTTTAGTGATAACCGAATAAATTGTTTTTAACCGAAAGAGTAGAGAGAAAAAAAACAAAAAACAGCAGAATCGCGGTAAAGTTGACTGTCATGACGGCTTGGAAGGCAGTTAATATCGATGGATGATATTTAGCAAGGATAATGAAGAACTATGATGAGCCAATGAATACTAAAATCCTGGAAAGGAAGGAACAAAAGAAGTTTTTGAAGATAATTTCGATCATTATTTATTTCGAGCAAAAACTTCCAAACATATATGGAAACTTTCCATCCAGATGACTTGTTTTCCTTGGTTGAGCGCAGCTAAAAGGATTCAACAAGCCTCAAAAAGTCTGTCTCTACTAATTGCGTCGCAAGGTATGGGATCTTTCTCAGTCCATGTCCCGCACTATAGTGGTTCTCGGAGTGCGGCAATGGATATTATCAAAATGACTCGATCCCTCTAGTGAGCAAATTCATTCAAATTTTGAAGTATGTTGATCAAACGTTATTTATATATACTTTATTTTGATATAAATATTTATTTTCAGTAGCCGTGAAGGCGAGAGCATTTTAGCTCTAAATAAAATAATAAAGCAGCCTACAGCAATAAGGGAAGTGCGTTAGCTCCGAGTGGAAGCGTGCTAAAATTTGAATGTGAGAATCCAGGGTCGCCTCCTCTCGAGAATTGAGGTCGTTTATGGTTAAATTTTAGTCAAATGATGCTATGTTCGATTAATTGATTTTAATGTTATAATACTTGATTATGTCCTTTTAAATACAAATCGATCGGATCATCTTCGCAAACATGAGTTCGATCGAGCATTCTAATGCTATATTACTTAGTTATATCCCTACAGATGTAATTAACTCGAACTACATTGACAAAAAAACGACATTCTTTTGTTGTGTGCAAGTCTTAACAATACAGTTGTTTTCAATACGGTTTGTATTTATGTCTAACATAAATTGTTTTGTATTTAGAGTTCTAATTTTCAGTTGTTGAGTGTAAAATAGGTGAGAATATGTGTTTGTAAAAGCTTTAGGACCCTAATCATCATCGATTCGAATATGATGTTACGACCCCTTACATGGTTTACAAAAAAATATTTTAATTATACAAAACCTATGTTATCTCTTCATTCA
>CP045902.1:13423997-13439420 GCA_013387185.1 Caligus rogercresseyi
AGTTCATAATAACGACACACAGGGCATGGTAAAAAGACTAGATTATTTATTCTATATAAATTCACCTCGCGTTTTTCGGGACCAAAGGTGACTTTTTGTAGAGTGTTATATTTTCTTCTTTTTAATTGTTATATAGTTTATTATCATTGTCGATGAATTTAACGTCCGGTGTCCATGGACGTATTAGTCCAGCGCCATTGCAGGTGAATAAGAAGGAGATCCGAAATTATGGCAGCTTGGTAGGTTATGCAAAAACTAGAGGTGAAGAGGATAACATGAGGCTCCTTATCAGTCATCAATAAGATGACGGAAGATTCTTCTAAGTCTCAACACATCACCAAAAGTGATCAGAAGAGGAATCCCAATACCTTGCCTTCCCTGGAGAAGTCTGTCAATGCTTCAGGATCACTCTTGATTGCTAGTTGTGTAGTGAGGACATTGCCACCTGAGGTCCTAAGGAATGGAATCATGTCATGGAGGGACACCTTGACCTCTGAGAAGGATTCATTGTTCCGTGTAGAGGCAGTCTTGGAGACTGGAGGAGGGGATGATAGCCTAAGGGCCTATTGGTTGAGTGAATTGGTTTCCAGAAGCTTTCCTTATTGATCCTGGTGACTCTGAACTAATGTAAGTTGACCTGTATGGAATGCACTTATATAGTTTTTATTCTCGAGAGAAGTATCTTTGTCCTTTTTAATTTGTCCTCTGATCATCGCGAGGCAGGTGCATGTACATATAATATATGTATACATTTTAATAGGAAATGAATTGAGGAAAAAAGGGGAAAAGGAATAAGGAAATAAATACTTTATGAGGACACGAGAGGAATTGATGCATTACATATATAATTACTGCATACTAAATTTTTGTGATAATACTTCACTTTAATTCAGTATGAGTGAATAAAATTTGATGTTGCCTTTTGTAATGTTTTCAGAGTTTACAATCATGGGGGCTAAAAAATAAAAATATTACTTGTGTAAACGTGCAGAATACAAGAAAAGTATGTTAGTTACTTGTTTTATGGACTTGACTACCTTATAGCACTTTGTGTATGCTCACACAATTCCCCCAAATAAAATTGCAATTCACTACTTAAAAACTTCATTTATATTTTAAAAGCTTCTGCAATTTTTGGTGTGAGATTTTCTTCACATCACGTGAAAATAATCCCGTTAAATCAACCAGCTGACCTTTTTTAAATTATAATTTTGTCAAGTTATTCATTTCCTAATAAGCTATTTTACTTTTTGAATATGTTGAGATCAAAAACAAGTATGGAGGATTTATTTGATCTGTACATGCCCATATATATAGATAAATGTCAAAGAAAACAAGTAAAATGTGGTTAAGGTAGTAAAATATTAGAAAGTAGTTAAGTTAGTAAAAAACTTATTCTTTTAAGATTTTTTTCTCTCCACGTTAGAGTCTTTATTCAGCTTGAATGTATATATAAAAACAATAAAAATGCAGCTAAATATAAAATATGCTGAATCAACTTATAGCTTAAAAAAAGTTATCATAAATAGTTATCAAAGACTTAGTAATTTGAATTTAATTGAAACAACCTACAAAAAAAAAAGGTATGAAGTTTTTGTGAACTGGTAATTAATTGTAGAACTTGAAGACTTAGGAATTTTAAAGTAGAGACAAAGGGTAAGTAAAGGTAGGAAAACTTTTAAAATATTTACTTCCAAATACATTTAAACGAACAAAAAGTTATTTGTTAAGCATTTCTTAATTCTGATGCTCTTTCTATTATATATATATTTTTTAATTGTCCTCACGAAAAAAACAAAATAATATATGATATATATATATATATATATATATATATATATATATATACTGCAGTGATCTTTTTTCGGATTTGAAGGTCGAACACCAGCCAGTATTTTAAAAAGTTATGTTTTATTCTTTTGTATTATTATTCTTTGCCATTCACTTGATTTTCATGCCCTCAAAATAAATCCTACTTTAAAATAATTGAATGCAAAGTATTGATAAGATGTCAAGGGTTCGAAATTAGTTTTATTTCATATATCCAAAACAAAATATATGGTTCAATCATGTTTTTAATTCATTTTTTTAAACACCCTAAAAATCAATATTTCAAAACATTAATTTCGCGTAACTTTTTATACTTTTCGATTTTTTAACGACCAAAAAACTGCTTGCACATTTAATGAACCTATAAGTTAAAAGCAAAAAAACAATATTCTGAATGGAGTTATTGCTACAAACTTTAATATTTTATTTGCGCATGAATCTATATGACGTCAGAGAGAAGAAGGTTGTACTTCTTCAGTGGACATGTGATTGTAAAATCGCTTTGAACCTTCAGTGAAATATTTGATTATATGCTATGGGCCTGACTTCAAATGTAGATCTACCTTTGAGAAACATCAGCAATTGCGTACGTCATATCTGACGTCATTATAATGACGTCATAATAAGATATATATTTAAATAAATGCTATATAGTTATTTAATACATTAATAAAATAATATTGAAGAAATATTGTTAACATCCAACTTAATTTTATGAAACAATTAACAATTTATATGTACATATATATATATATATATATATATATTTACGATCTCGATTAATACTAGTATATATATTACAATGGATCACTTTGACGGTAAATGTTCTATCTTTTTCATAAAGAGCTGCGCGAATGGACTTTTTTTAAAGCAAAATAGGAAGGCTAATTTTTTTTTATTTTTTTTTGGGTTAAAATATATATTTATTATTCTAAAAAAAATTATAGTGAAATACACAATAACATAGTAAACAAATATATAAATATAATTTTTTGATTTAAACACTTATCATGAATGTTGAAAGTGTTGTTAAAGCATTATTATGTGTTCAAAAGGAAATACATTGCTTGCATATATATTTTTGTTTGGTATTGAAAAGGGCGAAATTTATCAAATTAGACTGATATTTTTTATAGAAATGTGTGATAATATATTTACAGACAATGAAGTATTTTTCACAATCAAAATTAAGTTTGCGATGAAATATGAAAAAGTAATGTTGATTGGTAAAAATGTATATTGTATTAACGATATGAGAAACATCAGTCAATTTAGGAAGAGGATGAAGATCTACTACGTATTCTTAAATTGATGAAATGCTTATGAATGAAAAAAATAATGTGTGATAGCTAAAATATTTTAAGAATCTTCAGATCAATTCCTGCTGCAGTAGCAGGATTACCCCTTTGTGTGATTGTATTCATTTGCTTTATATATGCATGTATCGTTGTATTATTTATTTTTTTCTGTTAAAAACATTTTATTCCGTTAGCTGTGACCAAGTTTTACAGTGATTAAATAAAATACACTAATATTATACAGAGTAAAAAACTATTCAGGGCAGTTGCGAAAATACAATAATGAACATTTTAGTTCACATTTACACTGCCCTGAAGAATAACCTCGTTGTATTATTTTTTAACGCATGGTTGAAAGGTGTTAAATAGCAATAACTCTTTCAAACTAAAAAAGGTATTAACGGTGAATTGTTCATATTACTTTTCTAGTAATTATATCCCCCATCCCAACTGGTCTATTGATGTAGTTGCACTCATATAATTATAAGTCATTTTTGCATCATGTTTTGAAATGATGTTTGCCCTACTTTTAACTCTTTTCATCATTTAACACTGAACTATCTTACAAAAGATAACAAATATGTTATTTAACAATCTTTGTAGTCGCATTAAAGGAGGGGGAAAATCGATAGTGATTTCGAGCAGGTGATGAACCTTTGTCGTTGTTTATTTCTTTTCCTGTCAGGTCTTTCCCCCCACTCCGCGCTCTATGAGAAAGCTTAACCAAGGTACGACGACGGCTTAGGCTACTCATCATCAGAAAGATTCCATTCATACACTCTTAGAATCATGAACGAGGACGAAATTCTGGAGAATGAAGAAGAAGATGGGGAGGACATGGTTCCCGTCAAGGACGAGGGATACTTCCTCTCCAGCGACTACGCTCCAAACTTCCACCACGATCGACTCATTGTGGGAAACTGAGCCGTGCGGATCTTGAAGACCGCTACTTAGTCATCGTAGAGGACAACTTCCACCTCAAAAAGGGTAATAAGGACCAAGAAGATAAAATCAAGAAACTCGCAACAAAGCTCATTCGTGTCCTCTCGGACAAGAAGCGCATTGAAATGGGGAGTCGGGCTGGCCTCGTGACGTCACCCTCATCAGGTCGACTCCGAGATCCAGAGACGGAAAATTATATGAGGATCAGAATCAACGGATCCGGGAGTTGGAAAAGGAGAATGCGGGACTTCGGGATAAATTCCAAGTGGCAAAAACGCAGTTGCTATCCCTAAGTCCGAATCTGGCTCATCTGAATACGTCTCGACACAAAAGGAACCCTCAGTCTGCGCGATCTTCGAATAACTATATGATGTACTCCATGCCGGCGGTTTCTCCTGTCTTGATGGCCAGTCCACAGATGAATGGTGGAGGAAGTCATCTTAATCACAGGCGCATAGGTAAAGTAATATATATTTGAATTTACCTTTTTTTTTGGTTTTTGAGGATTCACAATTCCAAAGACTTTTTTTCTTGACTTACATACATAACTACACAATCACGAAACGAATCGAACGGAGGGGGGGGGGGGAGATCACATCAATTCACAAAACAATAAAAAACTAATGGTATCCAATAATAGTTTTTTTAAATAAAAATAAGGATTGAAGCCTTTTTCCTCTCCCTCGATGATTAAGGATATAGACATATATATATATATATATATATATATATCATGAACGTGAACTGTTGAAAGGAAAGGAGTCATTTATGCCTTAGTGTGAACATCAACTCAAACTAAGGACTTTAGAATACAAAATATGTTTAATTCATGTTTGAAATAGAGTGTGAAACGTCATGTTTCTTATTTTTATTTTGACGTCATCAAAAAAATATATATATTAATGATATTCGTCACCTTATCCGGTGGTTTTGAATGACGTCACACGGGCAAGCAAGTAGTCAGCCCTCTTATTGTATTTCATTATACCTAACTCAGAACTACTATGAATATAATCTGTATGAAAACACACAAAACGTATTATTATTTTTCTATGGATCTCGAGTCAAGTCATTGCCGAATCCTTTGAAATCCATTCAAAGCAATATTGTTTTAATAAAACAATTATCCATAAAGTGTGTTTTATATCGTCCATGACGATAAATAGAACCTTCCTTTTACGATAATAAGTAAAAAAGAAAAGGGAGGGCATTGCATCAGCATGCTGGACTCTCTCTCTCTCTCTGTTTAGGGTCCAGGTTAGACTCCCGAGAGAGGAAAGTCAATTTGGTCAGTCTCGTTTAAAAGAGTATCCATGATATGATAGTGTAAAGCATCAAAGCTAATTCAAATCCTCACAGATGCATTTATATCCAACCAAATAAGCAAAAAAGGGAAATGAATTGATTAAGCACATAAAGTTTATTGGAGAGTCTTTTACAAAATCATAGGGTTTTTTGGTACAAAGTACAACTTTATTTAATCATACAATAATCAATAAAATGCATCCAAACGGCGTGTTATTAACAATATAATCTATTAATGAAGTAAAAATTTTAGGAAGAGGGACTCGTGTAGCTCTCATTTGATAAATGAAATACTGAGTTTTCGACGTACTAAAATTAATTCCGTCCTGGTCCAGTATAAAAGTAAATAAAATATTTACTTCGCAATTGCATATTAAAAATCATCAAATAATATTTCAAAATATTTGTAAATTTCTACCACCCACTACTCTAATAAAAAACGTTTTGATGTCTTAAGCGAATCCCTGCAACAAAAAAGGTCAATCTTTCTTCCGCTGTAGTCCCATATATGTACTTGCTACCAAATGTCAATGATGTGTTGGTATGTAGTACTCTGTATTGAAACCAGTTTTGAATTATATCAACATTTCAATCATCTATTAGGATATTGAGTAAGTAGTACTTTATTACCAACACCTAAAATATATTCATTTCATAAGGTGATTAAAGTATTTTCTTCAGCATCAAGACACATTCATTATCCCCTGGATTTAATGGACAATTACTTGATTAATTATAACATAGAAAAGGGAAAATTAAGCACTAAAGCATTCATGAACCATAGGTTATAAGCCTATATCAAACTAATCTTTTAAGCTTGAAGATAGAAAAGGTATTTCAAACATTATTCCTTTTTTCGTATTTGTTTCATAGTTGCCTTTTCTCATACAGTTTCCTACGATATCATTTGAAGCTTTCTTTATTCAACAGTTCATTTTTATGATATGTACAACGGAATACATAAAAAACTAAGATAAAAACTATGAAACCATAGACAAAAAAACCAGCTAACAGAATTTTTCATAAGAACAGGCAAAATTTACGCATGAAAACATGGAATTTACTATAGAAGATGATGCAAACGACAACTCGTTTTATTTACATAGATCGTCCCCAGTATGCCTAAAAATCTACCCGGTATCAGTCAATAATAAACTATCTTGGAGATAACTTTTATGAATGATTTTTATAAAAGACAGTATAATCGTTTCTCAATGTGATCCAAAAATATATTTTTTTGGTTGATATTTCTCCATTCTTTTTTATTATTCAGCAGTTCATTTTTATGATATATACAACAGAATACATAAAAACTAAGATAATGTATGAAAAATCACATAAGTAAATATTTTAATATATAATTTTATCTTAGGGGTTAAACTAAAAGCACAATTTTTTAACTATAAAATACAATTCAAAAAAATCTCAATTGATATACGTCCTAAAATATATATTAACATCGATTTGGAGCTTCTTTTGTTTGCCTAAATAGCATTAAAATTAGTCATTTGAACCTAGGATCCTATCAATGAGTTAGACCAAAAATGACCATCCCCCTCTTGGGAGTATTCGAACCTGCACCCCCAACAATGAGAGTTGAACACGCCTTAGCGCACACGGCTGTCGCACTCCAAGCTTCAATTTTCTGACTAATGTAACTTTATACATACAAAAATACTTTAGTGACACAGATACCCCATTGTTTGGTTGTGTTCTTGACTTTAGTGATAGTACATTTTCCTTATTTGTATCTCTATTATGAACAGTAAATAAATTTTGAACTATATACTATATGCATACAAAAATGTAAATTTTGCTTCCTTCATGATTGTCAAATTCCGTCCAAGTGTATTAAAAAACATTCTTATTATTTGCTAAATAAAGTATAGTACAAAATTATTCACTCTATATGATTATTATTTAGTTATGTAGATCCTATATCTTTAAGTCTCAAAAATGCTTTAAAAAGTTGATTTGATGTGCATTTGTAGCGTCAATAGTAATTAAATATTGTTCAAAAGGTTGCCCGCGAGAAGAAATATCCCCATTAACATCCGAAGGTATATGAGATGTTTTTTTAATTAAATTATGCTTGAAGATAAAAGGAGAAAAGAGAAAAAGTCCTTTTCTGTTTTCTAGTATTTTTACTTCATAAGTAATGATTAATGGATATTTTTTTATAAATTACACCTCTTATCAACAACTGACAAAATGTATGATACAACAACAACAACTCTAAAAGAGGGTTTTGTATTTTCATATTAACCATTCCATTATGAAAAAAGCTTCAGATAATGCGCAGTTGACTACTTAATTTTGAAATAATTTATTTAGCTGTTGATGATGAGCAACACTTGATGTTGGTAACTCTAGCATATCAACATCCGGTTCTTATCCGACATCTCCCTACTGTCTTCCAAAGAAAACAATATTTTGTATGAAATAACAAAGCTCAGGTTAACAACTATTGTTGCTAGATTTATTTTTAAGGATGATTAAATGCTCAAATGCGTATTTTTCAGTAAGTTAATCGAAAAGTTGAAGTCTTGAAAATGTAGAGCATCTTTCATAGAATACCAAACGATTGTTTTTTTGTATTTTGTAAAAAAAGAGATGCCCATGCTTCATTTTAAATAAAATACATCACGTATACAAAGAGTCCCTTTTTATTATTTTCTCTTTCACATTCTTAAGCATTCAAATACAGTTTCCAGATAATAATAAAATATTATTCCATCTTAGCCCGTAATAGACCTATATTGTCTGAAATAGTTTTCTGAATTGAACCCCTTGTCTTTGTATCATTAGAGTCAATGCGGATTTTGTCTTGAATAATCCAAAGTTGAACCAGTAGTGAACCTATC
Organism: Caligus rogercresseyi; assembly: GCA_013387185.1. Classification (NCBI taxonomy): domain Eukaryota; kingdom Metazoa; phylum Arthropoda; class Copepoda; order Siphonostomatoida; family Caligidae; genus Caligus; species Caligus rogercresseyi. Next base: position 13,432,237 of record CP045902.1, read on the forward strand.
AAGGTACTACGGTTTTTATTATAAAAAATTAATATTCATTATCTCATGAAGTAAACCAAATAGTTTTAAAATGTCCAATTTTGCTTATTATTCATGGTACACCCTAATATATGTCCTTCAACAGTTTACCTCAAAATACGAACCCTAATCGTATGTCCAAATGAATTAATTATTCTCCATATGAATTCTAGGCTATTGGAAGAGGCTCGTAACGAGAATCGAATGTTGGAGGAAACCATTTGCACTCTCAAGGAGCGAATATCCATTTTTGAGCAAGAACTGGATCTCCAGAAAGAACAGGCAAAAATAAAAGAGTCCCACCTTGAAGACGAGATCGGTCACTTAAAGTCCGAAATGTCTGAAGGACAAAGAGACAAAGTTAACGAAAAACATTGAAGTCATGAAGCTGCAGAGAGAAATAAAGTCTGGAGCCTCTGCGCTCAAGGGCTATCACGCCCAAGTCCAGGCCCTTGAGTCCGAGATGGAGGGACTGAAAAGCTCGGCGGAGAAGAGCTCGAGGGAGGCCAGGATATGTCACTTCAGCTGCAGGTAAGACAAAAATAATTTAAACTTATTTTTGTCTTCTCTAAAGTATTCAGATGAATTATTTGGGAATATTAAGGAATGTTGAAAAATTAAATGAACATATCTATAACCAAATTGAGCATGAATAAAAAGTAGCTGATAATTGGAAAAAAGGAATCAATACCTTCACTCATGAACATCAACTCAGAGAACCTTTAAAAACACCGACTTTTTGTTCAAATTCCTCGATCCAGGTCTTTTACAATTCCTTGTATATATATATATATATATATATATATATATATATATATATATATATATATATATATATATATATATATATATATATATATATATATATATATATATATATATATATCATAACTTTGCTGATAAAACAAAGAAAGGTCAAAAATACTTTAACAAACCTACATTAAGTATACAAGAAATAAAAGTAATTCCTTTCTTCCCTTCGTTATTTCATACACAGAAATAATACATATTTCGTCATACGAAGCGATTAAAATGGCTGCCATCGCGTATTTTTCTTCCTTTCTTTTATTGAATCCATTGCAGATCCATTAGTTAGGTTCGTGATGTATGTATACTGATTTACTTTAATAAGATAATTATTTGTGTCAACTGTATGCAGTATGATGTTTTTACTTTTTCATATTACGTACAAATCAAATTAAGTATTTCTATGAAATAACCTTTACACATGTCATAAAACGTGCATCATTTTAATTAATCATTTCGTTTTATATATGTATTCATTGTAATACGATACATGAACTGTGCATTCATTGAAAATCAGATAACTAAATGTTTAGGTATATGCTCTTATTGTATTGCATGTCAAAACCTACATTTATTCATATTCATCCTACGCTCCTTCTCCTTTTTTTAGTGGGAAGATACTTAAAGAATCTATGACGTTGATTATATCCATCCACTTTGCCTCCGTGTCTAGTTTCACAGCTTTTTCTAATGATTATGAATGGCAAGGATATGATTATACTCGTAAAATTGTAGACAGTTAGTTAGTAATTATCATAGATGGGGTGCCTAATGCTAAATGTAAGATAAGTCGTGCACCCATTACATACCATTTTTATATCATTATATACACAAATTATAATTTTACGTAGATAATAGAATGTATCTAAAAATATATTTTTTTCTTGGCCCAGTGGGCATATTTTTCGACAGATCAACCAACGATATACAAAAAGGTTGTGCACATACTTAGTGAAAAACGATCCATAAATAACAATTATTTAAACGAAAATATAAGAAAACATTAAAATAATTTAAAATAAACATATCAATTTAAAATTATATTTCTAATAAAAAATTGAATATAAGAGGCGATTGATACAAGAAAGGTCGTCGTTTTTACTGTTCGCATTTTATATAATATGTACTGAACTTTAGTTATGACGGCATCACATTTGGCATTCTTTGTGAATGTCAGAAAGTCTTCCTCTCAAGTTTTGGTCTTGAAGAGGTTTTCTAGTGAGATTTGGAGGGCTTGATAAGACTCTGCTAATGCAGGGGCAGTTCCAAAGGAGATGATCCGTGGTCTCGGGGTGTGTTTTACAAAAGAACAGTTCTGTCGATCGTCTTTGAAAAACTTACCTGCCACCTTCAGCGAACCGGTCAAAGTCGGTATTTGAACCATCTCTCTGAGGATGTAAGAAACTATTATTCACAGCGGCGACACAATCGCTTATACTTCTTTGTATCCACGTCTCTTTAAGTAGGCTTTAAAAGGTACTATATGATGGCACACAAGAAGGACCTTGGACTTATGACGGTCCCATAGGGAAATGAATCCAAACTATCTTACAAAAAAAACAGTATAAGTTTTAAAAGTGTTGAAGGAAAAGTAAATTGCTTAATTCAAAATTTAGTGGCTTATTTAAACTCCGATTGAAAATATTTTTTACGAAGCTAATAGTAGACAAACAGAAAATTTTTCGACTTCAAGCTTTTGCTACAGGTCTCCAGGAGTCTTACATGAACGAAGATGGCTCACCAAAAGCAACAGAAATTTAAGATCATATATTTTCTTTTTTTAAACCCATGTAAGTCTCTCATAAAACTTTTTACTAATTTTTACGTTCCAATATGGTTTCAAATCAAGTTACTTTCTCTCTGTAGTGAAGGCTCAAATCAGAAAAAGAATATTAAAATAAAGAAACTTTCAATTTCCGAACACTACCAAATTTAATTCAAAACATTTTTTAAAACTTATTGAATATATAGTCCGTTCATATATATATATATATATATATATATGTCGGCCGATTAATCTATTTTCAAGTTTTTTCTGAAAGGAACTGTCGGTAATTTATAAATTGGTAATTAAAATCAACTATCGGACAATTTTTTTATTTTGAAAATTAATAATATTTCCTACATGCTTAATGAAATCCACACTTTCTTTTAGGAAGAACAAAGGAAAATCACTTCCCTGACGGAGGACTTATCTGAGCTCTCCCTACTCCGGCAATCCATCAAAGAATCCGACGACAAGGTCACAGATCTAAAAAAAGAAAACGTTATTCTCCGAGAGCACAATGAACGACTCCTCAACTCTGCCTTTGACTTGGAGCGGGAGCGACAGTATCAAGCCAAGGAAAATGCCCTTAAGCTAACATTGCGCAGCTGGAGACAGCAATGAAGAATGATCTTAGCGATAAGAAGGCACTGAGTGATGCCCTAGAAAAGGAAGGGAGGGCTACGTCAGCTAGAGGGAGAGTTTGAGGAGCTGCGCGGGAAATACCACAAGCTAAAGGAGCTCTCTGAAGGTAAGCTTGTAGGCAGAGATAGAAAGAGCCATTGCCCACTATTTGAGCCAAGTTTCGCCGATTACGGCTTAAGTCAATAACACTAGACAACAAATTTTCCAAAGTCCTTTGCTTCCGGAACCATATTAGCCAAAATCCTACAAAGTTTTTTGCGCATATTTCAAATATCACATCAAAAAAATTAAGATACGTTTATTTCAATAATTGTTTTTATTATTATTTGATAATATTAATATTGATATTAAACAGGCTTTCCAACATCCAAAGGCATCAAAAGACATCCTTTTCAGACACATGAGTACATTTGTATTATTTATAGCCCTAGCTACTAGTTGTCCGTCTTTTCGTTTGTCTCTTGTGCTCATTTGATGTCACACCTCGCCTCAACGTCTAACAATAGTCCACAAGCAGGGATGGACTCCATTTCCCTTGGTGTTTCTTTTTCATCTTTATATTGTCATTGTGGAAACGCTGCCCAATTCGCTAATCACTTACAGATCAAAAATTTCCGATGAAAAGTCCAGGTGAGAGCGGAGAAAGTGGATTTTTAGGGAGATATTGCAGCCCTGTTTAGCATAAGCTGACAGCAAGTTGTCAATGATTTCCACACGATTATTTCCGAGAAAACCTGCAACTACTGCCTTGAAGGCCTCCCATGCTGCCTCTTCTTCTGCCACAAGTATGCTCCGGAACGCATCATCTCGTATAAGCTCACGAATTTATGGTCCAACAAACACTCAACCTTATAAACCTTTTTCCAAGACACTAGAAGGCAGATTTGGATTTGTCCATGTCTTTGGCAAAGTCTTCATCAAATACAGTTTAATGTGTAACGATGGCAGCAATATTTTGAAGGAATCAGTCAGTGCTTTGTGCAAGACATATTTGCTTCCTGGCTGCAGTGATTGACACTTTGACCAGTCTGTGACGAAAAAGTTACCTCTCCACAAATGTAGCAGAAGCTGTCTACTTTGTTCATACAATTGCGAGGTATTTTCAGGTCATTCACAAGCAAAAGGAGAACTGAAAACAAACCTGAAAGCTATGGGATTTCATGAGCCTTTTAAGCCTCAAGGCAATTCTTAGGAGGGTGTATATCTTACAAATGAGAGCCAATAAACTGTTTCAAACATTAAAAACATCATATTTATGTTTAATGACCTTGACTAAGTACAAATACGTTCCATTGGACCCGGACGCATTTTAGGTGATGTTTCCAGTGTAATCAGTCAACCTTTAGTTCCCTTATCTTTTCCTTACAGAGGTCAACAAGAGTTCTCAGGAAGATGCCAAGCAGCCGTCAGAGCCTCCATTTGACCCCAAGGAGCTTGAAGAGGCTGTCCTCTATTTGAGACAAAAGAAGGATCAAATCATGATGAACTATCCCTCATTCATGACGGACATCGACACTAAAAAGGACTTCAATATATCAGAGCTTAAAAAAAGAACTCTCAGAGTTACAAGTTCAGTTTGTGGACACACTAAATGAACTGGACAAAACGCGGGAGTTGCTTCGAATACAAAATAATATCAACATCGAACAGAAAAAAGAAATCGAGTCACTACATAAAGGTATGAACCAATAGACAGTTTATAGACTTGGGATGTTTTGTTCTGCATGAATGAAATTGAGAGGTCCAATGTCCAATGAAATATTCAATAAAAGACCTATACAATTTATACTTTGTCTTCTACAAGTAACCTGTATTTAACTTCATATTCGTAGCTTTTTTTGTCTATATGGTTCGATAGATTTGCATCCGACAGGATATTTACAGAATTATAGCATTAAAATTATTAGTCTATCGAACCTAGGATCTTATCAATGAGGTGAACCATAAATGACCATGGCCTCTCGGGATTCGAACCTGCACCCCAACATTGAGAGTTGGACACGCCTTAACGCACACGGCTATCGCACATTCGAAGCTTTTGATGTACTTTTGTAACAGTAGTCTACCTAGCATCTCATTGACTGTAATTATCATAATATCTTGATCATATATGGATTTTTGCACAAAATAGGCTTTGATAAAAAACTAGTTCATCAGTTGTTGTTTAAACCCATAGAGATAAAAGATATTGAGAGGTTATTCCCAAGGTCTGTATAATAAGGTCTGGGCAATACAAAAACAAACATGTAATCCTAGCAGTATAACTACTCAATGACGTCACTGGAGAACGATTCTATCTATCTATTATATATCTATCAATCTCTCTATCAATCTATAATATATATATTGGTTTTTGAATATTTATTATAAACTTATGAAAAAAGAAATCGGATAAAGCATTTTTTTGTTGGAATTATTGATAGTAGGAATTTTTCCTTAACGACACTTTTGTATTAAATGCATTTTTAAAGGAAACTACTGACTTTTGGGCCCAGCTTATGAGTCAAAATAGCTTTATTGAGCATTATGAGTACATTTGGTTGGTTTTATTATAAAACTGAGCCCATTTTGAGTACTTTTTCCTTCATATATAAAGGAGTATATTCGTATATAATAGACCCATAAGGGTACCTATGAACAATAAGCTACGGTAAGGTTAGGTAGGCTTTATGAAGAATAACAATAACATAATAATAAATAATAATAAGCGGAGCTTTGTTATGTTAATGCGGAAGAGGTCTGGGTCACGAAACCTACCTTACCTTATCGTCATCGTAAGCTGATCATAGAGATAGATTCTATCGCTATGATCAGCTTACGATGACGTAGAACAAATTACTTTGTTTATATTGGACACAAAAATAGAGATGAAGGGAATAAGCTCTCTATATTTTTTTATCTCTAGGTTTAAGCCCCATATTGTTAAAATCAGGCTTTTTAAAACTGTATGGAGGCTTAAAACCTGGACGTTCCAACTGAAGGCCTTATAGTGAATATGCTAATTAGGACTTTCTTTGGCAGTAAATTACACTGATTCAGATATATTATTGTTTTTAAATCTTTAAATAAGCAATTATTTAAGGATACTAAATTTGGGATGGAAGTTAATTAAGAAGTTAACCACTCCTTGGTTTTTATTCCTTTTTTGTAATATAGCTATAACCCTAAAATTTGTGATAATTATCATTGACATATAATAATTACTTTTGTACTATATAATAAAATTGTATCACTAAGCTTTATGATAAATTCGATAAAAACAGGTACATACAATTAAGAGGAGATTTACTTATGTATATGAAAGTTGCGTTAGAAAGCGCATAAAGTAACATTATGGTTGAAAATCAAATTCCCTTAAGAGATCATAGTACAAAATAATTAATAATAGTACGGTAAACAAACGGGGGGAAACCATTCCTGCAAAACATACGGTTAAATTGAAATCACTTTAAGCGTATAGTCCTAGTTAAAAAAACTAACTATAGTCTTACTGCTAATATGATATTTGGTAATTCGTTTATTTTTCTTAGCCAGTTCGTTTATGATGTAAGGAAATTAAATAAGATATTTACATAAAATCCAAAGCAATGTGACAGTAAGCCAAAGCAAATGTGATTTTTGTAATCCGATTTGTAATATAAAAGAAGTATTACTTTTTTACATCAAAAAGGTTTTTATTGAATATAAATCATAAACCAAAATGGAGCGTGTGAGCAGGGTGGAACCTTGCTCGACTCTCAATGTAGAGGGCGCATGTTTGACTCCCGATAGGGAAGTGCCAGTTTTGGTCAACCTCATTTAAAATATCCTTGGTTTGAGGGACTAATTTTAACCCTAGTATGCTTATTTATATCCGAACGGAAGCTATAATTATATCACACCAATAATGTGAAATAAGCGTCTCATTCTAAATGGTTTTAAAATAGTATGGAATTAACTTTTTAGTTTA
>CP045902.1:13439520-13468412 GCA_013387185.1 Caligus rogercresseyi
TTTTTTTAATCAGTGTTCTTATAATGAATGCTAAACTTTCAAATTGGTGCAATCACTTTATAATTAAGTCGTCTAATAGTTCAAAGAATCTTACATAATTTGCTCGACTAGTTTCAGAAATAATCAACCTTACTTTTTTGACACCATAAAAATCAAGGTCGAATCTGACCTTACCTGTGTCATAAAAACGGTCGGATAAAAAAATGATTCGAATACATTTTATAGGCAATTTCCTAATGCACAATTAATTCCTTATAATATTGCTGTGGTTTCATTCGTGAGGCTACATTTGTAAATATAGAACTTTATGTCATTTGTGCACGATTTTGCGCGTACACCTGTATTCTAGAAGCTTTCCGACCTGTTCTTCATGATATATTATCGTCTAGGTTGATTTTCCTAAGAGCATCTACTAATTAATTAAACAAGTAGTTTGTTAACAATTACCTTGTTTGGATATATGGTGATGGAATGTTCCAGATTCACATTCATATCTCCAAAATGTGATTTGGATAAATATTATCCTACAAGAGTTAATTATCGCCTTGAAAAAACCGTTAGCTTTTTAAATTAGGCCGTTAAACTTTAATTAAATAGAAACCTCCATTCTTTGTTGGACTAAAAAAATTTGTGCCACTCGCTTTCTGATTAGTTCCTTTACAAATAGGGGACGTTCGGTTTATCCAAAACAAAAGATAATATTCTTCTTTAACAGGTTCGAGCCCGTAAATTTAAAAAAAGGGGATGCCAAACTGACGGAACAGTTCGGAAAAGATTTTACATCTAGCAGATATATTATGCCACTTTTCTTTCAACAGGATTTCATTAGTGTGTGGCGCGCAAACTCTATCTCTTCCACCCCTTGAATTAAGGAAAGAATCTTCCCAACTTCTAAGTCCACTTTTGTTAAGTTTCTTAGTGTTGAGTAAAAAAACGTTAATTTCTTTTTTTAGCAGACCATAGAGGGTCATTTATTGAGCATTTTGGTGGGATTCGATTACTCTGGCGGAGAAAAACCCGAGCTGGTCAAATTTCTTTTTGACATTGACCCTTGTTCTCGACGACATGATCAGGTCAGGGTTTAGGTGAGAGTTTTTGGATTTCACCACTGAAGGTTCCAAAATACTGTTATTAAGAGTGGGCCCCTTCACGTCCATTGTGAAGGTCATTCGGCTCTTTTTCTCATTCACTACAATCCTCCTCAGGAGGGGGAACTGGATCAGGAGGGTTCATATCCGGTGGTTGAAAGGAGCTTGAGCGGTAAGGGTCCTCTTCAAACTCCATATCTCCCACCTCTTGTTGATTATTATTATGTACAATCTCTTCCTCCTCTCTTCAATGTCCACAAAGGTTGACAGAGTTCGGATTAACAATTGCTGCTTCAGGCTGACTGGTCACATGGTTAGAGTTTGATCTCGTTGGGTGCTGGAGGAACTTTTACCATGATAGTATAATTCTTATATTATGTTGATGGATTGCTATTACCTTTGTCAGAGCTCAAAGTACATAGAAATTTATTTAAGGGCCTATCAAAGTCTTGTAGGTTCAGTCTAGGGTTTGTATATCCGTGCTTTAGATGGTCATTGCCAAAGCAATTTAGACATTGCTGTCTAGTACCCCCACATATTTAAGTCTTAAGTGAAGTTCCTGATAGGATACAACTTGTGGTACAGTTGTATGATGCGCAATCATCTCCACTATATAATCAAGTCCCTCCAAATGACCTTATACTCCTTGTACTTCACTTTTTGCTGCCTCATCGATGTATTTTTCTTAGGATAATGTGATATAACTTCACATTCTGCTTTAACCATTCGACCGCGCCTTCTTCGTTTATTGTTTTAAAAGTACTTTCCATTGTTTGGTCATCTTTTTTCCAATTGAGTTCTATCTTCTCCACATTTTCAATCGACAATGACGACAATATCTCCCACAGATTTAGTTTGAAAGAATGGACCAGGTCTTCCGATCTTCCCAAAATATCAATAGGGGGCTTTGAATAAACACGACTTGGTCAAGTTCAAACCTCGGGTTCGCTCCAGCTAGCTCATGCTCTTTGAACCCAAATAGGAGAGCCATGTCATATACATCAAAATGTCTTACTTTTTCAACCATAGTTAGTTTCCACAAACTTTGGTTAGCTTACAAAGTTGTTGTTCGTCGTTCACTTTTTCAAAATCAATATCTTAGTTATTCTTAATAACATGTAAAATTTGTTAGAATGAGTTATCTACTATCAATTGACCGGGCGCTGGTGTTGTTCATCGGGTATAATTTTCCCCCGAGTCCGATATGTATGCTGTTCCATCATTTCTTAAGAGGTATAGTGAAGATGATGAACTCTGTGCGAAGGTGTGGACGTTCTTTATCAAATAAGTTCAATCCAGTTTCTTAAGTCACTCTAGAAAAAAAAGTAACAACGTGTTTTTTTCAAAAAGACGTGCAATTATATTACTAAAAGTCGTTCTGGAGTGAATGCGCTTTTGGTTACAAAAGAATGGTTATTAATTGAAAAGAAACGAGCTCAATTTGTTCTATTTGATGAAAAAAATATTTTATTTTTGAATATAACAACATTACTTAATAGCATTAATATATCATCCAAAACATTTTTTAAAGTAAATCATCGAAAAACTTACATGTTACCATCTGCAAATATCGATGCTAAACTTGCCGATGCCGTTAGATTGAAATATATATAATCGGAACTCAAATTCAATATAGATATAAAAATATTAATTGATTCTTTTAACAATCATTCTTTGTGTTCATGGGATTTAATTCAAATATTTCGTCTTTTTAAGTTTAAATATAATTTCATATTAGTTATGTACGCCTCATATGAGTCCCAACGGATTAAGACACGGAACTATTGATTCCACATTATTTTATAACTTTCCTTCCAGCAAACAAAAAAAAACTACCCACAAAAACCAACAACTAATATCCCTATTTGGAAGTACCTGAAGAAAGTTCTTTATTGAATGCCGCAGTGCAGTTTTTTTTACTCTTCTTTCTTTTGCACGCATAGGTTTTAAGGACTTACATAGACTGATTCAAACCTCTTTATTAATAGTATATAGTCAGAAAATAATTTTGTTCAAAGTATGTACTTCTTAAGAAGAAAAGTTTAAAAGACGCTTTTTTGATCGGAAACTGAGGGAGTGAATAATATAAAAAGTTTTCTATTAGTTGTCTGTAGCCATGGTAATCAGACAAACAAGCATGAAGGGGCATGTTGTTCATTTTTATTATATGGCTCCCTTGAAAGAAAATTCTAGTTGTTGTTAGGGTGGGGTGGGGGGAATAGAGATCCCCCTATTTGGTTCCTTGTTTGTCCTCTTATCGATCAAGCAATGAGAGTGTTCCCCCTCAACACCTTAAGGGGAGAGAACGTCCCAGAACGAATAAGGTGTTTCAGAACAGCTTAAAAGACTGGTTATTAAGTGTGTCTTATAAGATTAATTTGCCGCAATCCAAATTATTTTTTATCATTAGTTGGATATGGACAAGAATGTCCTGCAATATTTTTTTCCTCCGGCAAAAATTTGTAAGGCTACTGCCGGTCAAAAATTTCAGTTAGTTATAACTCCTTCAAAAATGAATTTTGATGCATGAGAAACAAATGTTTTATGATATGGGCATAAAATCACTTTTTGTTTTTATTAAAATATTAAGTTTTATAAAAACCAATCCCGGATTTAGGAGCACCAACGTGGAAATGGGCTGGCGATATAATTAAATATGTCCTGAAAGATCGAAGCTCTACACAAACACCATCAAAAGGATTTTAAGAAGACATCGTGCTTTTTTAAACCAATGCAATAAATGATTTGTCCTTTTATATAAGGTTATTCTTCAGGCAGTAAATATGAACTACATGGTTCATTTATGTATTTTAGCAACTGCCCTGAATAGTTTTACTCTGTTTCTGTCTATAATTTTAGAGTATTTTTTTACACTGTAAAAAATTTACAATTCATCGAATAAAATGTTTTTAACCAAAAGAAAAACCGTTTTGTGCACAAATGTCAAAACTTTGGTTAGTTAAAAGTTCCTTCATAATGAGTTTTGATACATGATAATTGTTTTGTATTATAGTATGGGCAAAAAAAAGAAATCGATTTGCTTGATAAAAACCGTTTTGTGCACAGGGTTGTTGGCCGTACATGTACTCATACGTATATGTAGATTGTACGAGTATATAAATATAACAAAATATTACCAAAGAAATATTAACATTTGAGTGCAATTTGTATGTGCATGTTACATTATAGGTATGTTTACAGGTACGACCAAAAACTCTTGTGCACAAGACGGTTTTTTATAAAACAAATAGATTTTTTTAAACAAAAAGTGATTTTATGCCCATATCATAAAATATTTTTATTATCATGCATTAAAACTCCTTTGTAGAAGAGTTTTATAACTAACCGGAAGTTTTGACCGAAAGTAGCCTTATGAATTTTGGCCGGAGGAAAAAAATATGCAGGACATTCTTGTCCAACTTGTGATAAAAAAATAATTTTGGACTGCGGCAAATTAATTTCTAAGACACACTCTAATAACCAGTTATTCTGAAACACCTAATTTTGTTCTGGCACGTCCATATCCAATCGTGATGAAAAAGATTTTTGATTGCGGCAAATTAATTTTCTAAGACACACTCTACTGGTTAGGTTATGTGTATGATTATTCGGCACGGATACGTAGCTGTGCATGATAAACTTAGTATGAGGATGAAGCACATTCTGGTCGACGCTCGCTCAAAGACAATCCTGTAAAGTCGTCCAAAAACGGTCCGTTGTGCAGAAAACATTAATGGATCGAATATCATACATGATACAGAAGCATATTATCATTGAACATTGGTCGTAAAAATGGTTAGTTCTCCTTGCATCTCGCAGAATTTGGACGATCGCTCAAAAGAAGACTCGTGTAATAAATGACGATTACTGACGATTAGACACACACCCCAAAAAAAGGAAAATAATGGTTGCCAGAATGAATTGAGTTTGTGAGAAACTGAAGCGTTAAAGTAAAGTAGGGGCTGCATAACATAAAATTTCTTCTTTTTCCAAAGAATTGGCCAAAATTTAGTTCTTCTTTAGTCCGTAAGGGGCGCTTTGATGCTAGCTCTTTGAAAATAAGAGAGTTATTTTATTATTTATATTTGAATCTCCACCATGTTGTAGTGATTTGATATATTTCAAATCATCAACTTAATCCCTTTAAACCGGTTTTTATAGGATTGTGACGTAATTCATGGACTAGCGACATTTAACGTTAAAGAAAATAACCAAAATTTTGGCCAATTTTTTTGTTTACTTTTTCCTTGCATGCGCTACTTTACTTTAACGCTTTAGTGAGAACTTCTATAAAACACATATGCAATGAATTTGGCGGGTTTTATCTTGACGCTTTTCTTCTTCTTGATATTATGTGAATGAGGCTCTCAACGCACTTGACCGTTTTAATCATCTTATTCCTGATACAGACGGAGAGCAAATATTTGCATTCATTCTCCTTTAAAAGATAAGAAATATGACGACCAAGTAGTACACTATTTTATGTTAATAGAACGATTATCATTTACCTTGTATAACAATTCAAACCCATGGAATGCATTGAACCTTTCTGTACTAAAATAGTTAGTTATATCACAATAACTTGGTGCATTTAAATTAGTCTGAATGAGATGGGGGTACATGGTCCTGCAAAGTCAATTGAGATAGGATCCAGGGATCCAGAATGGCGGATTTAGTGTTAACGCATGTTATGTTTTTGTTTGAAGCAAGATATTTCTTGGGTTGTTGAAATTGCATTTCCCTATGTTCAGGGGATCCTATATGACGCTAGAGTTAATGGAGATCCTCTTCCCTCAGTGAGAAGTAGCTTAGATATCCTCGAAGGCGTCTCCATTCTCATTCAATAGAGTCAGTCTTGAAAGAGGAGTTGTTTGTTTACAAATTTGTTCTTGGGACGTCTTTTTCTCATTTTTCTTTTTTGTATTATTATTACATCGTCTTTTAGATAATTCTTTTATATTTACTTCTTTCATGTTTTATACCTACGACTACATTATTTAATATTATTTTAGAATGTTAATATATATCGTGGTTTTAGATATTTGTTGGCATAACGTTAATAGATAATGCAAAAAGTAAATATATCTAACAAAATTTCGTCAACAAATTAATGGTTTAATATTGTGGTTCATTGTGTTTTTTTATTCGAAGCTTATAATAAAAAATAGTAAACATATTTGAAAAAAATATAATCAAATACTTTAAAATGTATTCTAACACCTAAAAAGTTGGTTAAAATTATTTATGCGTAAATTTCATGGCTAAATATTACTATTGAGTATATTTTTTAATGGGAAATAATTTTATTTTAGTATATATACCACTGAATTACTTTTTTTGTTGAGTAGGGGCTTATTAAAAAAGTACTGTCATTTTCCTTTGCAAAAATGACTGTAATACTTTTATTGAAATTAAAAAGATATTAGTTTTGAATTATCTAACTTTTAGATTCCTATTTTTGCAACGATAAATCCATTTTATTTTTTTCATTCTGAAGCTTTTAATTGCAAGATTTAACTACTCAATTTCCTTTCACAGGACGTAGCTTTGATCGAACATACAAGCTTTATGTTCCTAAGTTCGGTTGCGACACTACCTACAAAGGTCAATAACTGCATTCCATAATTATTCACGTCGGTCACGTCATATATTTGAAAAATAGAGAGATACCACAACAGTTGTTGACTAATGACGCATTTTTAAGATAGTAAAGTACAAACTAGGGTTTTCGCAGTTGTATTATTTGTATTGTTCCTTATTACATTTAATCAGGCATATCACATACAAAGTATTACGGTATATCTTTCCAACACACTGAACCATAGTGCAGTCATCCTCATTATTCACATAGAGGGTATTTTTTATAGAAAGGAATGTATTAAATGGATAGAATTTTATCAAATCACGTCAACTCATCGAGGGTAGTGGGAATACCCTTGAGTTGTATGCTTAATAAAAGTTAAGAGCTAATAAAGTTGTTTCCACCATGATTTACAAGAATTGTCAATAATTTTTTAAAGTATATCTTGTATATAATATGTAAAATATGTCCTTTAATATATCCTTGTACATATATATGTATTGGCCTATGTTATATATATATATATATATATATATACATATTATATATTACCGACGTACAACAAACTTATTTCTGTTTTATTCAGCTCAAACAATCATAAGGGTTATAAGACATATACAATGTATGTAAATAAATATTACAATATAGAACAGGACATAATTACTTTAATCATTGAGGAGACATTTTTAATAATGTTTCCATATATGTTAACATATTCTGTGTTTTTTTATAGATCACTTACATTTATACGGAATAATAAAAGTTTTTGTAATCATAAAATTAATTCATCTTGATTAAAACCAACATATATAAAGCAAAGTTATTTTTATATAAAAATATTCATACAAAAGTTGTACAAATTCTGAAATTGCATCCTGAGCATCTTTTGGTGAGAACAACTTCGGCTAAAAAAGTGAATCATAGTTTCTCTGGAGCTTGAGCAATAGAAACAAAGTCTGTCCCCACTAGTTTGTCCATGAACACTCCTAATTGTCAGCGTGTTTGTAAGAATTCGGTATCTAAATCAATATAGTGTAAATCAAAAAGGTTATTTTCCAATGTAAAAAAATCTTAATATTGGTTGCGGATTCATTAAAATTTTCTTTTTCGGTGGATTTGACGTTAGTATTGTCGTTTCGTGTTTTCGTATTCGTCTTCCTTGTTTGTGAGGCTTTTTAAGAATATATATATATATATATATATATGTCAAACCTACTTATGCAGTCGCTTAAGATGAACTCAAAAAGTGAATGATAGAGAGAGAGAATTACATATACAGAAGTTTTTAGTACTTAATTTATCTTCTGTGTGTTAAAATGTTGATGGCCTCTATGGACAAGTGACCGCTAGGGACAGGTGATCGCTAATACAGGTTTAAATTTATTATTATAGCTTTTAAACAGAATAAATATATATATATATATATATATCATAAAAACAGGAGTGCAATAATGTGAATTCACTCACCATTTCAAGATTAAAAATATGAAGGTTCCTCTCTCTCCAGTTCTTTCTGACACTGTTTTCCCCCCAACAATGGATAGCGAACAAATACCCCCAAATGTCAGCACTATGAACCGTTGCTTCGACATTCTACATTCTCTATGATCTATTTGCAATCAGAAAAGTCCTTCATTCAATCATGAAACTTTTTTTATGCATCAATAATATATGTAATATAAATCTACTTTCTTTGAGCTTTCGTCACTCCTTGTTCAGATTTTTCTACTCTCTCAATCAATGTACGCAAACTTCTAACCTGGTGTAATCTAAAACATTTTTTATTTTTATATATCTCAGTCGATGTAAATTGATTTAGCAACCAACTTTTATGTTTTTATTATTAATATATCTAATAGTCCAGGCACTCAATTTTAAATCCTTCATCCTTGAGCCAGATTTGATCTCCGTCGTTGTTTGTGGAATACAGATACTCCCATCGGGAGTTCCGTAGTAGGGGTTCCTCTGGACAGTAGTAGGCATCCACGTGCTTGTTGTGTATGAGATTAAGTCGTAGTGACCAGGAGGAATAGGAAGATCCCATTAGCCAGAGTCGGCCTAAGGGATGATGGCTGTAGAGATACTGATCCCGACCATCCATTTTGTAGACGGGGGAGCTGGAAGTTGAGTTTATCTGGACGGCTCACCTTGCGGTAAATACCTGAAACAAGTATGGAAAAGTGTTACTGAAATCATCCAAAGAGTTAAACACTGGATGAAACGTAAAAATGAACAAATATAAAGATCTTATTCCCTTCAATAGCAGAGAAACATCGTTCAGCTGTTGCCATATCCCAATGTAAACAAAGTAATATGTATTACGTCATTGTAAGTTGATCATAGAGATAGAAAGATTGTTTATATTGGGCCAATGACGTATTTCATTGAAGAATCCAATAAGCTCTCTATGTCTTTATATCCCCATGTTACAGTTGTACTTTTCCTTTCAGATGAAATAATATTACGTTCATAAGACATATCTGAGGTATCAAAGGAAAAGAGCGTACGTTGAATGAAAAAATGGGGTCCTGCTCCCATAACAATTGGTTTAAGCAAAATATACATATGATGGCTTGTAATTAGGTAGCTCATTTGATGACTTATTGATCACTTATAAAGTCTTTATACAGAATTATTGAAGCAGCCGTTAAAATATGGTGTTTTATTTATTTTCTGCCTATCTGAGCCATCATTTTGAATGTTTAATTATTAAGATCTCAACGCTATTATTGCATTTCGAGGAACTGTTCAGTCTTTCTATTCGACCTTTTTATATTTTTTTTATTCTTCCCCCAGGAGTATATGCTGTTAGGCTTTTTTTCATAATATAATCAAGATCCAATAGTATAAGGTTTTTATATTTACAATAATTTATTTTATATATATATTGGCTTTTCAAATCTATATGCTCCATTTCTTATAATAGTATAATTCATTAATTTATTTAACAATCCTACACAAAATACGACTTCTCCGTTCTATGAGTAATTTAATTAACTTCTATAAAAACATAGTATACTATATATGTATGTACAATGTACATGGAGATGCAAAGGAATAGGAAGAGAGTCCATGTTATTATTTGGCAAAGAAGAATCTTTAAATAAGATCTTATTGCTGATGCTATCATATAAAAAATTCTCTACAACCAATCAAGGGTAGACGTTTTACGAGAAAGGTTTTATGCCAAATAAATGAAATATATGATTGCCAAATGAGGAAAAGTATAGGAATATGCAGATAGTCACAAGAAGGTGAATATTTTTGGCTTTAAATATCTCTCTCTATATATATATATATATATATATATACACACACACATATATATATATATATATATATATATATAATTATTTATATATTAAGGGCTGTTCAAATGTATGAAATGTTAGCAACATTGTAGATTTTCTGTGTCTTGGTGATAAAAGAAGACGATAACAAAGTTTGAACAAAATCGGTCAACATTACGGGGTTGTGCAACGAGGTCAAAGTTTTAAAAAATTTAGTAAAAATATAGTTTTCCGCAAATTTTAAATATTATTGTTGAAGAGCCAAATTTTCAAACAATAAATAACCTTCGATATCACACTCCCTATTCTCTCCTAGCAGGTAGGACTCCTTCTCTCTGATATACTTATGTCTATGTATTTTGCTTCACTTCTCTCGCTTCTCTTTTTTCTTTTCTTTCTATAGGTAACAGTGATTACCAAGCAGTAATTGTATATTCTCATATCAAAAGATCATTTTTTGGGAGAGTACGTGCAAAAATGTATTTGCTCATTTCTCTTAAAGTATAGCGATTTTTAGAACAAATGCAAATCTAAAAAACACATTTTTTTTTTCATAATCGATTTCTTATGGTCAATACAGGTCTGAATCATATAATGTAAACTCAGATTGTACTGAATTCTGAATTGATAGAATGCAACCAAGGTCATTTTGGATTTATCATCCAAAGTTTTACTAAACTTAAAAATACTATTTTACTCTGAAGCGAACAAGTCATCTTCTACAGGCGAGTGAAGTTAATTGATACAAAAAAGCTATGAAATATGCTAACATTACACACTCCATTTTTTCTTTGTTTTTACAGAAAACTATACTAAAACTTTGTATAAGTAAAAAACTCAAAAATACGTGTGGTAGTAAATTAGATTTTAGATAAATAAGAACGCCCTAATATATATATATATATATATATATATTTGTTGACGTTCACGAAAAATTGTCATTAGTCGTTCGTTTGTCCTTCACCAAAAGTTACCGTTCGTCGTTCATCGTTAATTTTAAATTGAATCGTTCGTTGTTTATCGTTAGTGTGTCGTTCGTCATTCTGAAAAAAATAGAAAGGAATTTTTTCTCGTCATTAAAAAAAGTGATATGCTTTTTTTAATGAAATTTTTCCCATAAAAAAAGAAAAATATTTGTCTTTTTTTGGAGCCAAAAACGAACAAGAACACGATAGGAATTTTTGCGTCGTTCGTCGTTCGCGAATAAATTAACTTCAAATCAACAAATATGATATATAATATATATATATACATATATCATATATATATATATGATCGAAGCTTACCCATCTAGGAAATACAGGCCTATGATTATAGTAAATAATTAATTAATTAAACAGGGGTTACCACATAAGAAATGATGTTTTTTTATAAATTAGATACGTCGTTATAAAAGAAATCGAATACTTTTATGGTTAGTGAGGTTTATTGATAGCTTTCTAAATTACCACCTTATCAAGTATTTTACTAATTTAACTGGTCTAAAATATTATTTAACTTAAAAGCAAGATTTTTCTTATGTGTAGGCATATTCCTCAGTGTGGTTTAAAAAATAAGTTCAAGGGTGAAAGTAACACAAATGGTCCGATACGTCGTACCAGCAACGGAAACTGAATACCAGCAAAATATTCAATGTCAGCTTGGGTTTCTGTCAAAAAAAGGAGGACATATATAAATCAGATGGGATTTGGAATTATATACAAACATGGGTGAGCACGATAATAAAAATTACATTCGAAACAATATGTTATAACATATTGTTTATTTATAAAAAATTGTAATTAGATCCATCCAATAACTTCAAATCCCTCTCACTCCTGAATGATAAAACACGTGGTCATTCCCTAAAATCCCTTCTCACCAATTTTCTCGGAGTGATACTGAAGGACCCGATCCACGGAAGTGATGTTGAGAACGGAGCAGCAAAAGGATGGATTGGGATATCGCTCCGGATAGAAGCATTTGATTTGAATCTTCTCTCTGGCCTCCATCCATTTCCATCTGGATTCCATATGTTGTACTCCATTTTGTCGAAGTAGTAGGCCTTGTCTTGTAAGTAAAATCGATTTCCCAGGGACACTTGTGATCGCTCACAAACATAAGCCACCCTAAAAAAGGAACCAAATCGGGGATTTAGCAATGATGGTGCTTCAGTAATGGATAACATGAATTTTTAAAGAGTAGTATGTCATAGTAGAGATGGACTAATTTACATTTTTCAAACCATCGGTATGTACAAACTGTGACACCGATCGATATATTAAATGTTTCGAAACTTTACTTTAACAAATATTTTCAAGTACTTGCAAATAATTGTTATTACATTTTTTTAAATACATTCATTGAATCAAATAGACAAAAAAGAGCTTCTTTTCTTTTTGGGGGTCAGTGTAGTAGTCAAAGGAGGTGTTGTCCCTTGAAACACATACTGTGAGGTGAACTTAACGCTCAACTTTTTTGCAATAAATGGCAAGAAGTTGTTTTATAGAAAATTTTATATGTTATTATTGTATATGTTCTAGCTTATATATCAGATATATATATATATATGCGTTCATGATACTTTGACCCAAAGTGGCTTTTCGGGGTGGTATATGCATTAGGGATACATAATATTTGCAAAATTATTACGCCCTGAGAATAATATATATTTTGACACTCTCGTAAGATTATATCTCTGTTAAATTCCTTTTAATTTTAAATAATAACTAGAGGACTCAGAGAGTGCAAACCTCCGCCGATCCCCACCAAATGAATCACTTGGTCTTTTTGTCATTAGCAATAGATGTCGCTGTGCTGTGCTCTCCTCTTGAGAGCACAGCACAGCGACATCTATTGGCAGAGTAGGATAACTTGAAATATTTATTAGTATTTAGCTCATTTTGCATCTTAAAGAAGTACTCAGAGATGCCAAAATTGGATCACTTGTTCTTTTGGCATTTCCATAACTCCACAATGTTTCATTCCGAATCCGTTCCGCACTTTTTGAGTTATCCTGCAGACAAACAACAAACAACCAACAACCAACCACGCCAGTGAAAACAATACCTCCTTCGGCGGAGGGTAAATATGAATAGTATCATTTCTAAAAAACTGTACAAATATATTTATGAACACTTTTAATTTTGAAAATCCTCTGAATCAAATCAAAACGCTGAGTAATTAGTTGTTAATCATTTCCAATACTTTTCTAGGAAAAAGAAACAATTTCTTCTACAATAAAAAGGATTAATTTAACAAAAAAAAATACATTATTCAAAGATCATAGGACAAGAACACTCTTTACAAAGCTTCCAAAAAAAGAACTTAGCCCAGTACATAATAGTTAGGATCTTATATTTAAAAAAATTGTTATAGCAGTAATATATATATTCCATTATAAAAAGTTTTTTTTACCTAGGAAAATATGGGACAAATTGTCCTTTGAGAAAGCACAGAAAAAGAGTTTACCTTTTATTTAGAAAGTTGAAGGAAGTTCATGGGTACTTTTTTTTAGTACATATTGAGACTTTTCATTCCTTTATTTGTTTGTTTAAGTACAAATACGCTGCATGATATCCCTTGTCCTTAAGGAGTAAACTCTAGTCCTATAAAACTCTATTGAACAACAAGGACCTTCCATGAGAGCTGACTACTCGATTGTCAGCCGTTTTTAATGACGTCACACTGTGAGAAAGAAAAATTATATTTTTGTGCTCTTCTAACCAATTACGACATCAAACTATATTGCTAGGATATATTTTTGATGTCAATATAATAAGATCTTTCACTATGCATGAGTAAATAGAAATATACTGTCCTAGTATTATATAGTATATATTAACATATATATATATAGGTAGATAAGGTCAGCTTGATAAACTGGTCTAATATTTTAAACAACTATCATACCCCGAGCATGTACAATCAGCTTTAACTACACAAAAACATTAAGCCTGGGAGTCATGACTGTTTCATGTCCGTGGCAGTCTGCAATACATCCATAATTACCATCCAGCCGGTCGCTGGAAGGAGGTATTGTTTTCCGACTGGCGTTGGTTTGTTGGTTTGTCAGGAGTGATGATCAAAAAGTACCGCCGGATCGGAGAACTTTGTGGAGTGTTGAAGTGCCAAAAGGAACAAGTGATTAAATTTGCCTCTCTGAGTGCAGAATTAAGATGCAAATGAGTTAAATACTAAATATTTCAAGTTAGCGACTCTGCCAATAGATGGTCGCTGTACTGTGAAATCGGGTGCCGGGTTGTGAGTTCTTCCCTCTTGGAATTTCGTCGGGGAAACCCGCCCCGTCCCTCTACGCCGCCCCAGACCGTGAAAAATCCGCCTCGGCATGCTATAAGACCCCGTGACGCGGAGGTTTGCATTCTCTGAGTGTAATATGCCTCTAGTATTAATAAATAATTCCTTGTTCTAAGGATTGGCAGCAATATTATTATGTCATTTTCTTAGCTTTTTAGCATCAGAACTGAGAAATTGATGTATACCAACTGGTCCAGACAAATTTACACTATTTTAATTATTCTTTACATCTTGTGTTTGATATGGTTTTTTCCTCCCAGGGAATCAATTTTTTCAGTTGAAGGATCAAATATCACTATATTTTTTTTGTACAGACGTACAAAAACTTTATTTCCTTGTTAATTCAGCTCTAACATTAAAAGAGTTAAAAGACATATTTCAGTTGAAGGATCAAGTATCCCAACTAATAATTACTCAATGTTACTACAGGCCTTCAATTAATTTGTAATTATTTTTTACAACAGAAAGCCAATTTATAAAAGGGAGTGATTAGCGAAAACATCAAATTTCAAAGTAATGATTATGTATATGTTTGTCGAATCAATTTTTAAAATAACGGTTTTGATGATGCCCTTTCGGTATTTCAGTCATTAACATATATGATTTGGAAACTAAGGATAAACATACAATTTATTTATTTTTTGAACGACAAGAAATTACCACTTTTAAATAAAATTAAACTTTTTTTTTTTGCTTTCCCCCCCCCCCTTTTTTTAAACAAATTTTAATAGATGATTATATTATTCTTCAAGGCTTAAGTATAGATGGGTGTTTTTTAAATTGGGACCCTCAAATGTCTGTCACCCGGAGCTGTTTCGGGCGACACGACGAAAATTGAGTTTTTTACGATAGAAAGGCCCAAATGAGATTTGGAAAGGGTTTTTTCATTTTTCATCCATCGGTAATATTATTATTATAGTAAAAATAATATTGGAAAATAAAAATAATAAAGGTTCTACTATTAATGTTGAGAGTGCTGGTTCACCTCCCGAGAGGGTCAATCATGATCAAGAGTATCCTAATTGAATTGAGTCATTTTAATGCTTATGAATATCCTCAAAGATTTAATTCAAAACGAACAAATAGACAAAAAAGTCTACTTTAAAAAATATATTCATGACATTAAATGATGATTTTTGTTCGGCAAATAATATATTTATTATTCCTCACCTCGAGTCCCCGATTTTAGGCCCAACGATCCACCTTTCGATGCGATGTGAGTAAGCCCATTTATCATAGTCTTCCTTATAGAACAAATACTGTTCGGACGCATGTCTAACATAGACGGGGAGCCTCCATGAAGAGCATGAAGGGTATATACTCCAAATCTGTAAGAGCAGACAGATTGATTAGATGCGCAATGGTATTTTCAGTCCAACC
Organism: Caligus rogercresseyi; assembly: GCA_013387185.1. Taxonomy (NCBI): domain Eukaryota; kingdom Metazoa; phylum Arthropoda; class Copepoda; order Siphonostomatoida; family Caligidae; genus Caligus; species Caligus rogercresseyi. The sequence continues at coordinate 13,455,156 of CP045902.1, forward strand.
CATCCTATTTGTGTTCCATGACACTGTTTCATTGTTCGCGTAAACTCACAAATATATATATATATATTAATATCAGGAAACGACCGGGAAACTTTTTTCTCGCCGGGGATCCGGGCCGGGTCTTAAATTTTTTCAAGCCAGGCCGGGCGAAAACCGCCCCAGGACTTTAATATATTTTCGTTCCTTCGTCAGTCTGAAAGTGACGACATTTTTTAAGAAAGAATGTCCTTTTATATTTATAATGAAAAAATTTCTCAAAAAACATCGTCACATTCAGAATGACGAACGAACAAAATATTAAAGTCCTGGCCCGGAGATATATATATATACATCTATATATATATATGTATATATGCATATTATAATTTTTTCTTAATTTTGAAGGACTTATCAGTAAATGATAGAAAATATTAATTTCCCATTAATCTGTTTGTGAGGATTGCGTTTTTATAATAACAATAGTAATAATCTATTGAAACTGAAGAATTTATTGTAAAGGATTGTAAATGTCATGGAGCGAGGCCCTTAAGAAGCTACAATTAGTGTTTGAAAGTAAGAAATAATATTGCCCTTATTTTATAATGCCAACTGCTTTTTATTTACACTATTTATTTGTATCTAATCACGTTTTAAAATGAATCAGTGTGTGCTATCCTTACCTTGGAGCCTGTCGAAGAGCTGAGTGACCCTTGGAGAGAATGGAAATAAGGTACATTCCCTTCACCACAGTCAATCCCATCCAAAAGCGTCTGCTTCACATGGTTTCAACTTTTCGCGGAACTCGCTGATTTCCTGGCTGCAAGAGAGGAGAAAGTACATACATTCAAATCAGTTTTTAAAATATACTCACTATTATTAAGAGAATATTTGTAAACTTCAAATCAAAGAAAGAACTAAGGACTCAGAGAGTGCAAGCCTCCGCCGATCCCCACCAAATAATCACTTGGTCTTTTTGTCATTAGCCAATAGATGTCGCTGTGCTGTGCCTCCTCTTTGAGAGCACAGCACAGCGACATCTATTGGCAGAGTAGGATAACTTGAAATATTTATTAGTATTTAGCTCATTTTGCATCTTAAAGAAGTACTCAGAGATGCCAAAATTTGATCACTTGTTCCTTTTGGTATTTCCAACAACTCCACAAAATTTCATCCGAATCCGTTCCGCACTTTTTGAGTTATCCTGCAGACAAACCAACAAACAACCACCAACAACAACCAACGCCAGTGAAAACAATACCTCCTTCGGCGGAGGTAATTATTATTTGTTAGTTAAGACACTTAAAGTGTAAGCACGTTTCAGAATATTTGCACTATCTTATTAAGAACATAACGAATAAATATATATTATATATATATAGATAGTCTTACATTTGAGCACTACAAGAGTTCTCGGGACGGAAGGTTCTCCAAAAGCCTCCTTGGGCCTCACTTTTCCCGCCTCCTGAGTCTTCTCCGGCTTCATCAAAGAGTACATCATTCTCCTTCGGAACTTCCTCCAATACAGAGACTGCTAGTTGGAGGAAAGGAAAGTTTCAAACTAGATTAAGGATTTATTTTACCATGATCCCTGAGGAAGAACATTAAAGCACTGCCTGGAAAAGAAAAGATGCACATTTGTTTCCTTCTTAAAGCACAGTTCTTTATTTATATAATAAACCAAAAAATATCATTTTCAATAAAGCTGAAGCTAATGCGTAAAAAAATATTAACATAACTTATGTGTATTCTATATTTAGAGGATATCAAGGAGAACAAGGCATAGAATATCAAATACAATCATTTATTAAGTTGTATTGAATCGAAATGAACTTACTTTATCCTTTAAAAAATCAAAAAACAATAATATATCATTCTAAATTTTTGGTCATTTAACTTGATCATTGTTTGTGACCAATTATCATTGATTAGGTCAAGGGGCTGAATTTGGGTTCCAAAGGTATCAAAATGAATTGCCCCATAAACATATATACACATACGTATGAAGGGGTGATTCTATAAGAAACAAGACAGCAGAGGAATCAAAGGAGAGACACATCTTTAAAACGGTAATGTTGAATATCAAGCTGCGAAATGAGAATGGTACACCCAAAAACTACTCAAAAGTGCATTTCATTGGATTCCCACTTCTTTTATATTCATATTATAAATTTAATCATATGAATGTATCAGGATGAAAAAGATGACTGTTTATTTGTCTTTGAAAATTTATTTGCATCAATCCATAAGTTATTTTTTTGTCCTTTGATAAATATCGTAGTTAATAAAGGAATGAATATTAATATTTTGAGTGTATTTTTTTAAAGCCATTGTTATTACTCTAGGCTAACAATTTAGTCCAAAATACCATTTTTTACTAAATAATTCATTTCATATTTTTTTTAAATAAAGGAATTTTTAACTATCCGGTAGTACCCATACTATACTACTTTACTTTAGAAAAAATGTTACATAAACTTATAATGACTTATAATGTAAAATGATTTTGAATGGGGTCAATTTAGGTTTCTAATTAATGTTAGCATTTATCAATAGACCTTGGCTTGAGATGTTTATTTCAATATAATTCATTTTTGGGTCTGGCTGCTTACAGGTTCAAAAGCGGAATAAATGGAATGATCTCTGATCTTCTTAATAAGGAGAATAGTAACTCTTTACAGACTTCGGACGACCAATGATTGCGCGAACAACGTGGAGCAACGTCAAACCGGATTAGACATGTCACACAAGGCTTTTTGAAAGCTCACAACCTGACAACAGTCTGGAATTCCTCATTACGCTCTCTTAGGATAAAACATTGCTTGAACCCATCAATTTTGGATATATATATATATATATATATCATTTATTTTTTCTTAGTGACATCAGTATTCCTAAAGCATATAACACACTGTGCATTATGTTAATAAATCGAACCGGTTAGTTACTCATCATGGATATATAGGCAAAGTGGATGGAATCATAAGTAGTCACTCAACCTCTTGATTCAGTATTTCCCTAAGCCTTTATACAGATACACCATGACCTCACCTTCTTTCAGAGCTTTTTAAAACTATGATTACATGGACTAACACATGTTTCAAAGCTTAATCTATTTATTGTCGATTAAAATATCACATAGGATGATAGGTATATCTACACAAACTCATCAATAAACAAACTTTTTTCAGTTGGTTTCTGAATTCTTTTTCAAAGACTTATCGACAAATATAATGACACAAGACAAACAATCATTCTTTCCCTGAGTCTCATGAATTACATTAACTAATTAATATTAAGAAGTTATATTGAAAAGAGTCCATTCAAAGGATGCATCGATGACGTCATGGATGTAGGCCCATGAAGAAGAGGGAATTATTAGTTTTAAGGATGAATATTTCTCTCTGAATGGCTGATATTCACTCCTCAACAGCTGCAAGTGAAGTGAATCTTTGTACCATTATCCCTCTCCACTTTTTTCAACCAATCACGTTATCTATGAGCCACTATTTAATCATACCATCATACACCTTCAGACCTCAAATATTCCATGGTCCTTGAGATATAAAGACAAAAATAGTACCGTATCTTTTGCCTCGCATTTTTCTGGGTAATAACTAAACTTAAAATCTTTCTGCATTGAAAATACAATTAAGGTCTTAGTGAATATTTATTTTGTTGCCAAAGGAACTTAAAATCATTACACCCAACGCAACGTACAAGAACAAAAAAAATCAAATAGGCAAACCAACAATAAGTATTATGCTTTTTGAGATCATGGATCATAAGAGACAATTTATTTGCATACTTGCTTCAAGCAAAAATTTAAACATCTACGTCCATTGAGAGGTTACTCCATTTCTTCTTTAAAAAAATATACTTACAAGGTAAATGTCAGACAGATTCTTAATGTTAGTTTTTTGTTTACCTGTGTTTAAGGAAATAGCTATGTTTAATAATCTTTGAGAAGATACCTATAGGATGCAATTCTAGATAAACTTTGATAATGCATTGTGATATTTGAGGCATATGAAGACTTAAATCAAATAAACAAACAACATATTTTAATACATATAATGTACATCCATGTTGAACTTCCGAAGCATGTCGATTTTAAATATATTATTATACGTATTACAGAAATAAATAAAAAACATTATGAGGCCCTGAGTTCAAATATTATTTGTGACATAGCCAATTAATTATCACATTGAATGCAGACTCGTTGAAAAATATGTGCTTGCAGCAAATGATACATATTTTATTTTGTAATTTTTTGGAATACTACGTTAATTATAATCTTCAAAGTTAAATGCATATTAGATGTGTAATGGCAAAGTATCAAAGATTTTGGTATAATTAGTAATAATAATATTGTTATTGTTATATATATATATATATATATATATATATATATTTATGAAGAATAATTAAGTATTTTGGTTTTTCCTCAGTGGTCCTGTCATTTTACTCTCGTTGGAGACTCATTGTTAGAAGATATAAGAGGACTTCAAATGACATCATCGAGGGAGCCGTGCAATAAAAGATGTTCTTATATACTATTTACAAAATTTGTTTTCACTATTTACACTATATATAATTTAAATTATGACATTTTAATGATGTGATGGGTCTTGATTAAGAGGGTTAATTTTAAACTACAATGTTTATTTATGGTTTTATTATCACAACCCTTCTTGCTCTTTTTATTTATATTGCATATATTATGTTATGTATGATTTTTAAATAAATGACCCATTAAAAAATTAAGTATTTGTAAAAACATGTATCAAAATATACATTTTAGTGTAAATAATTACTTGTGAACCGTTATATTATAAACAATAAAACCAAACAAACAAAACAACATGGATTAAAAGACATCATTTTCATTATATTTTATCAATATTTATAATAACTTTGCACCATTGATATATTCATAAATTCAAAATGACAGGACAAGAAGTATTTCACCTTAAGAACTAGTTTTATCTATAAAGAAAGGACAATTGACAAGGAAGCTATGTAGATTAATAAGTGGTTTAAGATATCAAAATAGTAAGCCTGGCCAAAAGTTGAAAAAGAAAATTATCACAGATAAATGGGGTTCCTCCAACTCTTAAAGTTTCGTTATGAAGCAAAAATGTTATTATATTTATTAAATAATAATATAATGATAATTTAAGATGAATATATTTATTTACATATATATTATTATTTTTTTAAACATCGTGTTTGCATTTCCTGCGACAGAAGTAAAGTTCTACGCGTCAACCATTTCTCAAGTAACAGCTTTATCATGCTCAGAAAATAAGCCTTTGGTCTCACAAATTCATTTATCTCTAATAACTTCTTTCCAGAGACACTACACATGATTTCAAACTTGAGTTAATTGTTTGCCTTCCATTAATGCACAATTAGAGAGATGAAACATTTTACAAATAAAATGAAGCATAACTTTTGTTGCCTTTGTCATGGTGCTAAATATTATTGAGTAATTATTATTCCAATCAATGGGTCATCATTTAATAAATGTATTGTACATACAAATGTCATTTAACTATACTGCCGCCAAATAGTTATATCATCTCAGTGAAAGTAATAATCTTCTCTTGAATGTATACAGGTAATTTAGTCAGATTTTATCCGTCCTGCTCAAAACAATATCTCAATTTTCTTTTAAAAATAAATTAAGGTTAACAAAAAAATATAGAAGTTAATAAATAATAATATAATTTACCCCTTCTGCGGAAGTGATTTATCCTGGGAATTTTCACATTTTATTGTAGCATATTCATTATACAATGTTTTGTTATTTTTATTTGAATTTAACTTTTTAAAGAATAATTTTTATAATAACTGTTATTGTCTGATGTATTGTGTTTTGTTTTAATAGTGATGAATAACTTTTATATTAAGGGAACTAATTTTAAACTACAATGTTTAGTTTTACATTATGTTATGTGTAATTTCTCTGAATAAATAAAGTTATATAAATATAAATTAAAAGAAATCTAATATATGTACATTCAAACACGAATATGATACGAATAGATTTGCACATATTATTTTAATATATGAAAACATTGATTTTTAAAATGCAATTAAAAAAATTGTATCAAGTATATATTGAGTTAGCACAAAAAAATATTTTTTTTATATTATGACAAAAACCGAGTAATTAACAAAATGTTTATACAAAACGAAATACAAAAATAAGTGAAAGCTTCCCCAACCAAAGGATGACTTGGGATCAAGTCTAATGGTAGTCATGTTATGAGTGCATTTAATAACCAAATGAAACTGCAGATACTGAACATTTGAATATAAATATGGCTTCCATTGTTTTGTATATTACTTTTATTCATTTTGTCTTATGGACAAAAACGAAAGCCGCCCCTCAATAATATCAAGTGAATCTCTCGGATCAAGTCTATTAGTCATGGTTTAAAGGAAACTATAAAGGAAACCTTCAACCTAAAATTAAATTTTCAGTACCAATTTTTATTGTTCTGCAGCAGTAATGAAAAAAATGACTTTTAAAATTATGACATCGTTTAAAAGACTACATGGATCGATACTTGGGATCGATTAAATTAGCCGTTTTAAAATGAAAATATAAGGAAACGCCCGAGAGTATTTATTTTATAAGTGTCAAAACCATATAATCCTTTAGTGTTGAACTATTGACTTTTGATTGTGAAATACAATTATGGCATCCAGTGTAGGGGATCATCGTTTTCTGCATGACATTAATAAAATGGACCACATAGAGGTTTAAAAAAATTAATACCTAGGTCCATTATATTATCATCGTTTAAAGAGATAAATAATGAAGCATATCAGTATATTTAAATCACTAAACATTAATGTTACCAATAACTTAATGTTACTTTCTGTAGCACGAGTTCGAACCATGAACAAGACCGGTTCATCACTAGGAGGGAGTTTGTATATATATTTTGGCGGCTTTATGAATCAGTGATAATATAGATATTTAAGTGTTAACACGTCCGGAGTTTTATTATGCCTAAGAGTACGACACACTTTCAAATACAAATATGGCATCCATTTGAGAGTAAATTGTATCATTTTGTCTCTTGTATATTATTTGTTATATATTAAATAAATATTGATCCCAAAGAGTTTCAAACACAATAAGAAAATTGTCCCTTGGGATTAGTGCTAATATGTTGCATATCGTTTTAAGGGAGTTCGAAAGCATTTTTTTTTCGTTAAATCATCACCAAAAGCGTATCTTAAAGTGTCCTAACAAGCTCAACCACCCCTATAAGCGTGCTCTCCTCATACGTGAAGGCCTCCAGGAGGACTGCAACAAGGACAAACTCAATCAACACACCCATAATTCGCCGACAAGAGTGCGTGAGCGACTTCTCTCAAAGATCAAATATATTTTTTATGCTTCATACTTATAAATATATTAAATTTCAAAGTTTTGTTTTTGTATATAAATTTAATAGCCAAAGGGCCTATTTATTTACTCACGTACAGCTTTGGCCGTAAAAGAATTAAAAATATACAAACATTCACGGCCAAAGTAAAGGATCAAAGAACACATTTGTCAAAGCTAAGAACTAATAACAACTTCTTACCGGGTGTTTGTAAGGCTGATTTTGGACTTGGAGAGGGAAACGAGGTTGAGAAGAAGAAGGAGGATTTGAGGTCCTAGGAAGACTTGAGGCCCTCTCATCTTCAATTTCCCATATCAATAAAGCAGAAGAGTAAAAAGGGAGGGGGAAAAATTCTCTAGTCTTTTTTATAGAGGAGAGGAAATGAGATTTTTTTTCATGGGGCGAGACTCAAGCGTGAATGATTTCGTATTCTTGGTGCCTTTGAATGCTTTATCTTTTTTCTTTATTATAACATTGGCTTACACACTCGACAAATTATTGAAAGCAAAGAAGAAAACATGGGGAGCCTGCCTTTGAATGTTATTTCCTTTTTCTTCACAGTGAAATGGCCTGGATGTAGAAGGTGCTTAAGCACGCGAGGAGCATCACATAAAACTACTCGTGTTAGTGGTAGTTGTAGTGGAGAACGCGCAAAAATGATGCTTTCTCCTACATTTTCCCACTGACTTCGTTACTTCTCTTTTTGTGAGTGTAAGATATATTTTTCTTTTTTTTTCTTCTTAGGAACGATGAAGCCGTAAAAAAAGAGGGGGTCTTAAAAATAGATATAAAAGTACAACTTTTACTCGGGCAAAAAATGATGATGTTAGTCATTGTAGTTCCTTCGTAGGCGTAGGATATTTAAAACCCAATCTTTTTGGCTTCTGGATTGGATAAAAAGATTAATATATTTTTTTATTCAAGAACTCACAATATATAAAATATAGATGGGTATATAAATATAAGCACTACAACATATATTAAAGAGTGATATGAATATATATATATATATATATATATATATATATATATATAGGGTTGTTCTTATTTTTCAAATGTTTGAAATGTTAGCAACATTGTGGATTTTCTGTTTCTTGGTGATAAAAGAAGACGACATACAAAGTTTGAACAAAATCGGTCAACATTACGAGGTCGCGCAACGAGGTCAAAGTTTTAAAAATTTAGTAAAAATATAGTTTTCCGCAAATTTCTTCAAAATGGTGGAAGTTACAGACTTCAATAATAATTATTAATTTAAAGGAAATCTAATTTACTACCAGACGTATGTTTGATGTTTTTTTAATAAAACAAAGTTTTTAGTAAAAACAAAGAAAAAAATGGAGTGTGTATTGCTAGCGTATTTCATAGCTTTTTGTATCAATTAACTTCGCTCGCCTGTAGAAGATGACTTGTTCGCTTCAGAGTAAAATAGTACTTTTAAGTTTAGTAAACCTTTAGATGATATATCTAAAAATGACCTTGGTTGTATTCTATCAATTCAGAATTCAGTACAATCTGAGTTTACATCATATGATTCAGAGCCTGTATTGACCTATAAGAAATCGATTATGAAAAAAATAATAATAATGTGTTTCTTAGATTTGCGTCAAGGTATCCTCTCAAAATTTTACTTTGTCTCTGACGCATTTATAATCCATTATATGCGTCATTTTGTACGCGAGATAGGCTTTTTTTAATGTACATATAACTCTTTACTTATTAAATTGACATGATTTAGTATACCAAAATATTAAAGCTGGTTAACCAAGCTTTCATTTGAGATGTTTGGTGTTCTAAAAATCGCTATACTTTAAGAGATATAAGCAAATACATTTTTGCACGTACTCTCCCCCAAAAATTGATCTTTTGATATGAGAATATACAATTACCATTTGGTAACTGCTGTTAGTGTTACCTGGATAGAAAGAAGAGAAGGGAGAGAAGTGAGGCAAAATACTCTCTCCCTTCTCTTTCTTGATTGCGGAAAACTATATTTTTATAAAAAATTTAAAACTTTGACCTCGTTGCGCGACCTCGTAATGTTGACCGATTCTGTTCAAACTTTGTATGTCGTCTTCTTTTATCACCAAGAAACAGAAAATCCACAATGTTGCTAACATTTCAAACTTTTGAAAAATAAGAACAACCCTAATATATATATATATATATATATATATATATATATATGGGAGAATTTATGTACTGGGACAATTTTTCCTTAGCCGGCCTTATACCAGCCCCAATATGTACACACTGTATACTGTAATATTTTTATGGCCTTTGAAAGGTTCTATACACATAGATTGTACGTTCCTTTATCTATTTACTTTGTGTAAAAATGTATTATAAATTTTTTTAAACACTTTTATGTTTTATTTTTTTAAACTGTCGTTCATTTGAAATATTGTATTGTAAGTTTTCACGCAAATTAAAACATAATAATTTGTCAGGTGACTTCACATTTGTCACTAAATGTTTAACAAAAAGTAAAGACTTCAGGGTTGCACAACAATACTTTGTTGGATCTTTTGTCCAAGCAATTCAGGTAACTGTAAACACCAGTGGGGAAGCCATCATTTGTAACCAGGATCATGCTTGAACATCTCTCTTGAGTAGTGACAGCAATGTCATTAAGAAGGTTAAAAAGTGTGGTGCTCTGAATGGGACTGCCTGTGTTGTGTCTGCTAATACCAGATTTAACACATGCGCATAGCACCACACATATATTTGATTGGGGGCCTCTTCTGAAAGCAGGGTAGAGAAGCCTTTGTAGGTGTCCTTCATGTTGGCCGCTCCGTCGGTGGCACATTCTGTACAACAAGACACATCCAGATTGAGGGCTGCAATTGAGTCATTTCTACTAGTTTGCAGACACCATTGGTTCCACATAAAATGTACTTGAAAACAGAGCTGTGGAGTGGGGTTCGCTAGTTTTTGGATAAAAGGGAGTTCAGGATCAGCAAAATACCTTTTTTAACCTTTAGATTTATACCAAGCACATGGTTTGTAAGTTCTTTGGTTCTCATGTATCTTGCATAAATTGAAATATAGAGAGGTATTTAGCTCATTAGAGAGAATGTGGTATGGGTTGGGCCGTTGGGAGGCTGTCAACGGCCGTTTATGTTTCTTGATGCCAACGGCCCACCGGGAACAGTCCCGGTACTCCCAGTGGTCACTCCGCCCCTGTATATATATATATATATATATATTGAAAAAGTATTAAAATTTAAATTATTCTTATATAAAAGGCTGCTTTTGTTCCATACTCTACCTGACCCATATGAAAATGTCATCGGTAGTATTGGCCAAGAAACGCTGCGAGCAGCTCTATTTCGTGTTATCATGGCATTATTATCATTAAAAATAACGAGTTTTTTCACCAGATCTCATCGATCATTTATTTATTGGTAATATTGTTGACTAAACTTATAGGTATAAGGGTAAACTTAAATACATAAATTCGAGCAAAAAGTTGAACAGAGTTCTTTCATTGGCATAAGAAGACGAAAATACTCAGTGGATAGTAGTTGGAACTAACATATGAGCTCCTCACTGATGATGCACTCATTTTTTTAAGTATTTGCCTCATTTCTACCTTTTTGCCGTGATGGAATTGCAAAAGGGTAGTAATAAGCATTTTCACATTAAAAAATAATTAATTACAAGAAACAATAATGTATTAAATTATATCCACACCAAGTGGGGCGTAATTATAGACATTCAAATTTTGAACCAAAGAAGAAGATTTTTAAAATAATCTTAAAGATCTTGACGTAAAACATTTTCTGCTAAAGGCTTGTGTTCCCCTCTTTTTTTCTTACCCTTTAAATCCAATCCAAATTAGAAGAGCTGAAACCTCTGTACATTAATCCAGAGATAATTACAAAACTTTTACATAAGGGGTCGTGTACGACCTTTAAATTCCTCTCTGTGTTTTCGACCCATAAAACAACTGGATGTATGTACAATAGACTGAATAAGAGAAGAGAAAAGACATGTTGAAATCAAACTGAGGAGAAAGTAAAAAGATAAAGGTTGTTATTATCTCTTGAATAATCAAAGTATAAATAACAAGCCGTATGGAGTAGATCTATGGAAAAATTACAGAAAAACCAGTGACGCAATGGCAATGACATAAGCATAGAGATATAAAGACATAAAGGGCTTATTGGATTCTTCAGAAAAGTACGTCACATTGCCCATAATAAACAAATCTTTCTATCTCCATGATCAACTTACGATGACGTAGATCAAATTACTTTGTTTAGTTTAGGCACAGGCGACAGCTGAACAATGTTTCTCTACTATTGAAGGGAATAAGCTCGAGGGGAGATGTTTGGTTTGGGGGGGCAGCATTCCATTTGCCCGAATTTTAACAAGAACTGTTAAATCGGTGGAAAAAAATTGTATGAAGAAAGCTATGTAGATTTATTTTTTTCTTTATAGTAATTACATACTATTCATTACATTATATTTATCTGGTTATAATTCAAAATCCGGTTGCTTTCATAATTTCATTTTTTTCTTCAACTTAAATGCCCGAAAACCTCAACCAATTTGCCCGAAGTTGAGAACTCACCCGAATTTTTTGGGGGGCAGTTGCCCCCCTTGCCCCCCTGTCTCTATGCATATATAGATAAATAGATATGTATTCGTTCTACGGTGACGTCATTGAGTAGTCACACTGCTACATGTTTGTTTTTGTATTGCCCAGACCTTATTATAAAGACCTTCAATAAGCTCTCTCAATGAATATTAAACAACAGTTTTAGTATTCATTGGCTCTCTATATCTTTATATCTCTATGGAATCAACAAGGCCTGACGTCATTGGTACATATTGTAGGATTTCCCTTCTTCCCTAGTATTCTATGTCATTGTTTATCAGCTCGTGCGGCAGCCATTTTAACTACACTGACGTCTATTGGTTGAAATTAAATTTTCTGTTGAGTATCCATTTATTATATAGGTCAGGTGTTTCTGAGTTCTGAGACAAATTGAATGTCAAAGCTTAAAATGAAAGAATATTAAACCTATGTGTTAAAACCTTGTCTTATTTTGAACCATAGAACTGCTCGGATGAATATGATTATTACAAGTTTTTCAAGAGAAATAAGGTTGTGATTTATAGAAATTAATGAAATAAGCTGCTACTTCTAAGGATTAAGTTCCTTTATATCTTAATAAGTTCATAGGAAGAACATTCTTTTACAGGTATAAATCAATATCCGAATAAGGCATCCATAAATTAATCAATTTCATTCATCGTTGTCATTACATAATCGTCCTTATCATCAAAAGGTTAAATGGGATATTTCCCCCTTCAAATAAAAGAAATCGTTCATTCAAAAGTAAGTATAAGGCTTAGGTCGTCCAAAATTAATATGCGTCAGGATAGCTTGAGTTTCTTAAGCGAATGTACTTGGTTAGATATGACACTCGTTTGATTCTATTTTACAGAGAATGAAGAAGGCTTACAACGAAATATATCGACTAGATCATTTGCTTACAGTTTACTCCAGTTTTATACATATATTTTTTTACCAAGTAAATGATAAATCTATTTATGAAGTATTAAGTAATATAAGTAAATGATCGGCCCTTAAAAAAAACAACTATGGATCCACCTTTATTGGGACATTCTGGCTTGATTCCCTTTCTTGTCTACAAATATACTGTGTTTCCACCCTGAGAAATCTGAATTATGATATACAACTTTGTATGTTTTCAAGATAATTCATTTTAAATAACCAAATGAATTAATTGTAATTATTTATTTTCAATGTTTTATCGTCAAAAAGTGAGGATCTGTTTATTTTCAATTATGAATTGAACAAATCAAACATTATTTATTTCCTTGATTATAATTA
>CP045902.1:13468512-13480672 GCA_013387185.1 Caligus rogercresseyi
GGAATGTATGGGATACCGGACTTTATAAAGGATCACAATAGTAGTATCCAGACCGTCTAGTTTAGTAGAGAGATTGGAACGAATAAGAGGACTCGAGAAGTACACATGCGTACAGTTTCATATTATAAATAGCACTCGCATATTTGGCCGCCTACAGCGCCCATATGTTCGCCCTTCGGGTATGGGTAGGTAAAAAGTTTGACTTTGTACAAAGAATATGTTTTAAGTGACATGAGATGCTTTTTATTTTTCTATTCTCTAACTCCTCCCTCCTTTTCTTTTCCCTCTCTTTACTTGAAAAGTAGGTAGTTATAATCAGACAAGGTCTGATTTTTTTTCTCATTTCTGGTCCCATCACTTTGCAAATAGTGTTTATTAGGTCCGTCTTGACCCAAGGATTCCATAGGCACCTTCAAAGTTCAAATCTGACCATAAATGTGGGAGGAAATAGCGTGCGGACATACAGACGGACAGAGATGGTGAATTAATATATAGATGATGTATGAAAAAAAAAGTAAAAACAGAGAGCAAAAGATGGGCACAGTAAAAGTACAGATGACCGGCCTGTGACGTCAGTTAAGTATGACATGTTTTTGTTTCCTTATCAATAAAATCTATATTAAAACAAATATACATACGAATGGAATAAAAAAAAGTACACTATATGTAATATATAAAAGGAAAATTATGTTTCATAAAAACATAAAAAAATTATAGTTTAAAATTAATTTCCGTTTTTAGACCTAAAACTTCGAAATCATATTATTGCATCACTGCTCAACATGAAATCATAATTACAAAGAGACTGACAAATAACTCTATATTCGAATCGAAGACCTTAGAGCAATTATGATTGGGGCAGCGACTCGTTATTCAGCCCTCTCAATAAAAATTCCCAATTCATCTGCGACGTCATGGACATGGGCGGAGATTTGATAAAGTGTATTCTTTCAAATTCTCTCGAATACCTCAAACTCATCAAATCAACAATAAGACGACATGAACGTTTTTATTGAATAAGAAATAATTTTAATAAGTCATTTTATATTATGGTTTTATCCTTCAACAGTAATTTATGTTATAATGTTCATTATTGTTTGTTTTTAACGTAACTGTCTTAAGATGTGTTTTTTAATCTCCTACTTTCTAGGGATTGTAGCTATATAAATAAACATCTTAACCAAAAAAACATCTCTTTTCATGGGTTTCATCAATTCATTGTCGAATCCTTGAATGAGCTCTTCATACTCCACATTTTAATATTAATATAATAAAGCAAATGCTCAATCTCAGTGAAATAATGAAAGTTGATGTCGCCAAATGATAAAAAAGTCTGGTGAGTTTGTGAGAACAGCTGTTATCCCTGAACATAGTTTTTTTAACGACCATTATACTTTCCCGTAGAGACCTCTACAACAAACGTCGCTGTTTTTGCTCCTCACCCATTTTGGACTCCTATTGTGCTCCTGTAAACAAACTTGGGAGCCCCAAGTATAAAGGGAATAAAACAAAAATTCAACTCATGTTTCATTATTTTTTATTTGAGATCCTTTTAAAATTCGACAGAAGAAAAGCGTTTATCCATTTTTGTTTGTTTTTCTTGGGGGTAGGTTTCTTAGCTTAATACGAATATGTTAATGATATAATTATTACAAGTACAGAGATACAGTTAAAAGAATTAACGTAAGAGAGAGTGAGAAATATACAAAAATCATTCTTTTTAGTATTCTCCTTCTTCATCTCCTTCCCCTTCCAAGGAGTCGATCCCGACTTCCTCGTAGTCCTTTTCGAGGGCAGCCAGATCCTCTCGTGCCTCGCTGAACTCCCCTTCCTCCATTCCTTCTCCGACGTACCAGTGGACAAAGGCTCGCTTGGCGTACATGAGGTCGAACTTGTGGTCCAAGCGCGCCCAGGCCTCGGCGATGGCCGTGGTGTTGGAGAGCATGCAAACGCAGCGGGGCACCTTGGCCAGGTCACCCCGGGGACAACCGTGGGCGGTTGGTAGTTGATGCCCACCTTGAAGCCCGTGGGGCACCAGTCCACAAACTGGATCGTACGCTTCGTCTTGATCTGGGCGATGGCGGCATTCACGTCCTTGGGGACAACGTCACCACGGTACAGCATGCAACAGGCCATATACTTCCCTAAAAAGAAATAACGAGGGAAAATAATATTATTTACATTAGAAAATATTTATAAATAAGGACAACTTTATCGGTATTGTTGAATGCAACATTTTTTTTAAATATACCTAGTTCTTAAAGATGAAGAACGACACATTTGATAACTGGATATTCCCAAGGGCGTTTTTAAGAACAACTTATTTAGAAGCACATTATGTGCCAAAAAAAGTCCTTGTTCCAATAAAGGATAACGATTTGAAACAAGTAATGGATACCCAATTGGTGTCTAAGTAATTGACTATTCCCAAAGGACCATAAGACCAATATACATTACTATCTTCCTGATTGGGCAAATATAATAAGGATACGAATAGTTAACAACAAATTAGCAGCATCCTTTTTTTCTCTTACATTTTTTCTTTCATAAATTTTCCTATCGGTTGATAAATGATAACTTTTTTATCGCTTACTTATAATTATATAACAATGATGGTTGATGTAGCTTATTTTATGACTCTGATGTAATTGCTGAGGGCTCAAGTTCGGCTCCCGAAAGGAGAAGGTCAAGTTTGAAAAGCGTATTATAGGATTCATGGACTAAGTGAAATGTTAATGCGCTCATCATATCCAAATGGAGACATCAAATCATCAATTAGACACAAAATGGTGGTTATTCTCTTCCTTCTTACCATGTCGTGGGTCGCACTTGACCATTTGGTTAGCGGGCTCGAAGCATGCATTGGTGATCTCAGCAACAGTGAGCTGCTCGTGATAGGCCTTCTCAGCAGAGATGACGGGTGCATAGACGGCAAGGGGGAAGTGAATACGTGGATAGGGGACGAGATTCGTCTGGAACTCCGTCAGATCCACATTGAGTGCTCCGTCGAAGCGGAGTGAAGCTGTGATAGAAGAGACGATTTGTCCGATAAGCCGATTAAGATTGGTGTATGTGGGTCGATCGATGTCCAGGTTTCGGCGGCAGATGTCGTAGATAGCCTCGTTGTCTACCATGAAGGCGCAGTCGGAGTGTTCCAGGGTCGTGTGGGTGGTCAAAATGGAGTTGTAAGGCTCCACAACTGCCGTGGAGACTTGTGGGGCGGGGTAGATGGAGAACTCCAGCTTGGACTTCTTACCGTAGTCCACGGAGAGTCGCTCCATGAGGAGGGATGTGAATCCGGATCCAGTTCCGCCGCCGAAGGAGTGGAAGATGAGGAATCCTTGGAGGCCCGTGCATTGGTCAGCCAGCTTGCGGATGCGGTCCAGGACCAGGTCCACGATCTCCTTCCCGATGGTGTAGTGCCCCCGGGCGTAGTTATTGGCTGCGTCCTCCTTGCCCGTGATGAGCTGCTCGGGGTGGAACAACTGACGATAAGTGCCAGTGCGAACCTCATCTAAGGGATAAAGATTGATACATTATTTCAGTCATATTATTGGCTTGATTTGATTCTTGGAGTATGGCGTACTGTTTTACAGAGCTGAGATAGCTGATAAGTTATTTATGACAATCTACATAAAAAAATCTTTCGACACAGATACATTATCCGTCACAGACCTTTCACCTTTCACTAAGAATATGAATTAATAAATACAAGGTAAAAATATATATATTTATAATTTTTGAGATAATCGAGAATAAAAAAGTATATTATTATGACTAACTGATACGCCATAGAGACCAATAAAGCGGGTGGGAGTTTATCGGCTAAATAGATATCTTAATAATTCGGGGAAAATCACACTTTTAAAAATATGTAAATCATGTAGAAAATAAAAGCTATATCTATAAAAGAATCTGTAGTTCTACTGAATTTTTCTCAAATCAATGAAAGGGCTTGCAACTCCCGGTTGATCCATATTTTCTTATCCCAGGCCAAACCATAGCGATATTAATATATAGAGAGCTTATTCCCTTTAATAGCAGAGAAACAACGTTTAGCTGTATTTTTGTGTCATATATTTACTAAGTAATTTGTACTACGTCATCGTAAGCTGATCATAGAGATAGGTTCTATCTCTATGATTAGGTTACGATGACGTAGGTCAAATTACTTCATGGTATATTGTACACAAAATACATTTGAAAGGAATAAGCTCTTATATATATATATATTTATCTCTATGGGCCAAACATTTCTCAAAACACCGTATTCGCGGGATGAACCATTAGGATTTTTAGATTGAGTGTCATCAATCCATCATCTGAGCACTCTTTACGTCCACTTACCCACGACAGTAGGCTCTAAATCCACCATCACCGCTCGGGGGACGTGTTTCCCCGCCCCGGTTTCCGAGAAAAAGGTGTTAAAGGAGTCATCCCCGGCTCCGATGGTCTTGTCAGAGGGCATTTGACCATCGGGCTGAATCCCGTGCTCAAGGCAATAAAGCTCCCAACAGGCATTTCCAATCTGGCAGCCGGCCTGGCCGATATGAACAGAGATACACTCACGCTAAAAAGAAGGGAAGAAGACGAATAATATTAGCGTATGAAGACTATCAATTTTTTCTAAAACACAATTAATGAGGGAAAGAACATGAAGCAGCAATCATAAAATAAATAGTTGTGATTTTGAAATACAATGTCACCTTGCCCATGTTTGTCATGGATATTAGAAATACGAACACTGAAGCATTAAGTTACGAATCTTTTGAACAGGCTATTCCAATATTATTTATTATCTATACTAATAAATTAAGAATTCAAGTCATTCCCCAAACAACTCATTATATATTGGCGACATTTTCAGTGGATAATTCTGAGGGCTCAGGGAGAGTTTGTGGGGGATGAAACCTCCGTAAAAACTCGTTAACACCATGTTCATTTAATTCGCCAAAATGTTTTTGCTATTTCTTAAAATTGCCAGGTTGGATTTGGACTAAATTTCAGAAGAGTGACTTTGAGATGGTATATTTTGGACTTTTGTATTCCTATCGAAAATTTGGTTTCACAGTAAAACTACTCAATATATACCCATATGCATATATCTAGTATAAACAATGTTATAATATAAATATTAATAATAATATAAATGTGATAACAACACAATTAAAGTGTATTATAATCAAGGGAATAAAAAAAATATCAAATTTGGGATTCACATTGTCAGATAGCAGGCAAGGGGCGCAAAAAAGTTAATCCCTTCTCACTGTTTAGAAAAAAAGCCATCTTTTTGTAATTAGTACTCTCAGCGTAAGGCATTCATCTCCTTCAATTCAAAAGCACAAAATGTTTTCTTTGCTTTAATAAAAAATATTGATGATTTACTAGAACCATCAGTAAAGTCTCCTTAACCAAAATGCACCTGCGGTAAGACTTTGAAAGGCAAAGCACTGGTCCGTCAGATCAGTCAGATATACAAACATGAATCCCTACATTACAAGATCCCATAACTGATGACATCAGTGCATCCTAGCGTACGACTTACCGATACAGATATTACAAAAAAAAATGGTCGATTGCAAATAAGCAAACTGATTGATATACGAGCTACAGTCTTTTTATCATTTATCTGTCTATAGTACAATGTAGTAAGAAATCCAGTAAAATTTATTATATATCAAACAATCTTGAACCGTTGTGAGTAAAAACAATACACCAATTAACATTATGGTTGAAGTTTATTCTTAAAAAGCAATAATAATGCATTAAAATCTGTATTAGCGATCACTTGTCCATGCAGTCACTGGTTCCTAGAGACCATAAAAATTATCAACATATAGAAGATAAATAAAGTACTAAAAACTATTGTATATGTACTTGAGTTGTTCTATCGTTCATTTATTGTCGTTCGTCGTTCGCGAACGATGAACGACAAAGTTTTTGACGAACGAAGAACGATAAGGAAAATTCCTTATCGTTCGTCCTTCGTTTTTGGCCCCAAAAAAAGACAAAGATTTTTAATTTTCATGGGACAATTTTCCTTTCTAAAAAAAGTCATCACTTTTTCAGAAATTTCTTTCTAAAAAAAACCGTCGTCAATTTTTTCAGAATGACGAACGACAAACGAAAAATGAACGATTCAATTTAAATTAACGATGAACGACGAACGATAACTTTTGGCGAACGTCAACAAGTCTGATATATATATATATAACTGTGGGAACGATTAAATTGTACTTTTAGCATATCATCCTCTTAATAATGTCTAACAAAATGCTGGATAATTGTTTCTTTGATTTTTAAAATACAAAAATAGCAAAAATAGCAATAATTTATATATATATATATTTTTTTTGCATGTTCCCTTCGGAAAGGAGCCTTCAGAAGAAGGTAGAAAGTCATGGGCGTGAGAGGAGCAATGGGGAAAAGCCATTACCACACCCAACAAAAAAATATAACTCCCAGAATCAAAAAGAAGGATCCTTAAGATCTAAGATCAATTTACTGGAGTCATAGATGGGACATGATCAAAAATATACTTCAAACTAAGGATTAAATGCATCTATAATTTCAAAAATGCATGTCGTATCCATATAAGAAAAGTATTTCGGATGTCTCTAAGTTGTTTTATAAGATACAACCGCTAAAGAAAAAAATAAAAAGGCAAATGAATCATTGATAAGTATAAATTATCTACTTTATATTGTACGTATTTTGGCAATATATTATTTTATATATTTAATTCCGTATGGAACTCATAGTATTACCTTGAAATATCAGAAATATACAGGAGATCATTTAGATATTTTTGAGTTTAATAATGCTCGGCGTGGTTGAATTAAAAAAATGCTTATATCTGAAGTAAAATTCGACTGAAAAAATTGTATGATTGTCTTATAAATCACTGATACGATATATATATTTACTACTTATGGTACAAAACACTATTTGCTTAAAACAGATTGCGCACAAGACATATTTCCTACTCTTTACCAATAGAATCAAGAGACAAAATAAGTAAGTATTCAAAATGTCTATTGACAGTCGCTAAAAGGAAACCTCTTACTTTATGATTGGAGGAGAAAAGGCAAAAAAATCCGAAAAAATCACATTTTCGTAGAAAATAATTTGAATTTTTTTAATCCCTCCTTTCATATTATATTAAATAGCATACCATGTTGTTATGTGGGTTTAAGGAAGGCTATCGGCGAACGGAGTACAAAAAGAATCCAAGGAGATGAGACGGAGAATACGAGAAGGGAATCAAAGTTATGGATTGATACGGATATAGGTATATCTAAATGAGCAAGAGGGTTTATCCAAGACTGCTTATCTATGACGGCAGTTGAAATTGAATGAGTCCCTTTTGAAAAGGATCCTCAATAGCAAAGCTTGAAAGCGCCCTCTTTGCGACCCCTCCCTTTCCCCCCAGCCTCTTCTGAGGGGAAAAGCAGACAAATGGTTCCTTAAATGGCATAGGGAATCATCACCCCCCCCCCCCCTTTCTACTTTATTACAGCATGGTAATAATAAAAAGAAGGGGACTCTTCACTCATACCGTGTAGGTATGAAGTATTATATATTTTAGCATGTTTTATTAATATATCTACTTTTTTCAACACTTTTATTCACTACCCTGACAGTAGAGTGATGATTGATTCTTATGTAACATAGGCACGAAGGGAATAATGTAATAAATCTTTTGCCAAAACGCATTTTTATATTTTATTCAAAGGGGAAGGAAGAAGTGCATAGAGAGAGTATATAAGGATAAAGAAACATTGGAGAGAGTGAACCCTTTGAAGAATATTGATATATTCGTAAATATAGCTTAGTCATTAAAGAGGGATTCCGTATTGATTATACAAAATTGTTTGATCGCTCATGGTGTTTTTAATACCATGGGGTCAATGATTTCAGGTATATACAACATGTCGAGAGGAGCTGCTTTCTATAGAAAGAGAAAGGTTGGCATGTCTATATATATATATATATATATATATATATATATATATATATATATATATATACTTGATTATAATAGATGAACAATATAACAATAAATTTTAGGGTATTGTACTTTATATGTTGTATGAAGTCATTTTCTCCTATTTCCTCGGTTTGAAACCAAATCTTTGAGCTTCATGGTTTAGGCGGACTCGAACCTCAAACCTTTAAACCATTTTTTAATCAAGTGCTTTCGCACCTCTGCACCATTTTCCAAACCGGGTTTTAAACCATTGTATATAATTAATTAGGCGATATGAGTATTTATACAATTCAGGCATTAAATAGTTGATGCCCGGAGATCGTCCAGCTTATGGGAATATAACTAATTAAAGCATAGCTTTAATCCCAAATAACATCTAACCAGTCCTTAGTGGTCACTTAAGGGAACTTAAAAACGTGGTCGCTATAAAGAGGTGACCGCCGCTATACAGGATATATATTTTTTTCACCTCATTGGCTCCAATGAAATCCATTTCTTGGCATTCTTCTTCTTCACACAAATAATGCGACTTCCATGTTAATTATATTTGAAATTATTGTATAGACAGCTTAAGAGCATAAATTGCTTAACAAAGTCTAGGACACCACCCACTATATATATATATATATATATATATATATATATATATATATATATATATATATATATATATATATATATATATATATATATATATATATCTATATATATATATATATATATATATATATATTATATATCATGTATGTATACAAAATAAGTACTTTTACTAATAAATGTTGTGCCTTGCTTGCATGGTTGAAAGAAAAATGAGGTCATTGCTCTCCTTTGTTTATTTTGCAGACTTTTTTGCTCATGCCGCATGGCACACACAAAAAAAGAGTGACTTCTATACTTTGACCTAAATCAGAGGGACTCATAAGTACACAAACAAAAGAGTTTAAGATTCAAGTCTGAAGGATCATTTTTGTAGACTGATGTTGTCCATGGAAAACGGACCTTTCCTTGTCCGTTACGCCTTCTATGGCAAAGACATCAGATAAAAGACATTGTTAAAAATATAAAGCATTTTATGTTATTTATTTGTTAATGTTTGTTTCATCTTTATGTTTTTATAATTATTTAATTTTAGGTTGTTCCATAAATAATGAGGTTGACCAATTAAAACTCAAATTTTCATCAAATCAACAATTAAACTTCTCAATCAGTACACATAATCCCCTCCGACTGCAATGACGTCGTGGCAGTGTCCTCGGAGCTTCCTGAGTTGGTCGTAGAGCTCGTCTTCACTGACCCTCCTCATCGCCCGCTGAACGGCGAGTGTAGCCTCCTCGTGGCCCCCAAACTCGTCCTCCCGGAGCAGGTGCTTCAACTTCCGGAACAGGAACCTGTCACACAGGTTCAGGTCGGGTGAGTAGGGTGACTGTTTCACCGGTTCCACGTCCCTCCGGGTCAGGAACTCCCTGGTATCGGTGGCAGTGTGGGACGTGCATTGTCCCACATGAGGAGACAATCTTTCAGCCGGATCTTGTCCTTTTTCAGGCAGAGAAAGCGCTTCCCAGTCGTCCTCAGGTACTCTATCATGGTGTTCCGGTCGGCTGTGGTCCCGGCAGGTAGTGCAGTGTGAACCCCATCAGAATCATCGTCTTCCTCGCTGTCTGTTTCACACGGGAGGTCGAGAACCGGGCCCCCGTGGGCTCCGCCCAGACTTGCCTCCGCTCCGCCGAATCCCAGTAGAACCAGTGCTTGTCCTGGACTAACAGATGAGACCCCAGAAAGTCCTTCCCGTGGTCCTGGAACAGCTTCAGGAGGTCCTGACAGCACTTCACTCGCTGCGTCTTGTTGGGTTCAGAGAGCTGGTGAGGTACGTGCACGCTGAGGAGGTTTCGGAGCCCTAGATCTCCGTCAGAAGCCTGAAAACAGTTGTAGATGGTAGGGACACCTCTGCAGCAACTTGTCGAGTGGTCATCCGGGGTTATCCTCGACCAGGCGCTTCACACGGGCCACATTCTCCTCTGTCCTCGTCTCCCGGGGACGTCCAGGACGGGTCTTCTTCTCCAGGGCAAAAACACCCTTATCGAACTCAGTGTGCCAGGGTGGAGAGGCCAGTGCAGGAGTCAGGGAAGGTAGAGAGCAGGTCCCCGTGGAGCTCGTTGACTGTCCTGGCGAGCTTGATCCGGATCAAGAAGTAGGAGCGAAAGTCGGGTGTCTCCATTTTCAGCGGCGAGTAGAATTAATGATAGAAATGACGCGATTACTCACCTTATATACTAACCTGAGTGGCGCCATACAGTTTGTTCCATGCAAAAATATGCGATAAGAACGCTCCCGTTGAAATTTTTGAGATAGCGTGTGAACTTTTCGAGATAGCTAACCTACCTCATTATTATGGAACAACCTAATACAAGCTGCCCAGGATTTTTCCAAAAATGTCCACTTCGACGTAATATTTTCTTGACACCTAATCAATATATAACTAAGTGTTAGAAGATACTGAACACCAAACAAACAATTAAGCGTTTTTTATTTGTATTTCTTTTTCTGGGTACTCACTCAAAAATATTTCTTATGTACTCAGAATACTGCTCCTCTTTGGAATGGACGCTTGAAAGCTTCGCTGAGCGTATCCGTAGTGCTTCGATAAGCCTCAAAAAGTCCGCTTCTACCAGCTGTGTCACTGCTGTCAACCTTTCAAAGTCCTTGGGGGCCTGTCTCAGCCACTGAGAGAAGCACGCATGTTATCAAGTGGTCGGAGGGGGGCAAAGACTCTGGCAGTTGCTGTCTACATTCTTGTAGTTCTAAAAGCTTCATCTAATTATAAAACTATATATATTTTTTGGTTTTTTATAGCAGTATATTATTATATATTATTATTATATATATATATATTATATATATATATATATATATATTCCGTAGCCATGAAGGCTAGAGTTGTTATTAACTCCGAAATAAATCATACAACAACAACTCCACAGAATTTTTTTGTTCAAACTAACGCGCCATTATCAAGAAATCGGAGGAAACGATTTTGTTGCGTTACATAAACATAATAAAAGGGTCCAAAAACTATCTTAATAGCAGATAAAATGTGTTTCATGTTTAACGTGGCAATCTATGAAATTACAAAAAATATTTTGGCGAATAAAATCTAGATGGCGATAATGAATTATCGGGATTGCCCGCCACCATGCCTACAACAACTTCCTGAGTCCTCAAATTATTCCTGAAAATGTCGTCAAAATTTAATGAACGTTTATATAAATACATATACTAGTGGATGTTACCACGCGCTACCCGGTATTTCCAACTTGAATAATAGTCTTTGGAATAGAAAAAAATCATACAAACAATTCAGTGGTGTCATCGCATGTGATTTTTTATATTATAATAAGTTCCTTAAAAAGTTATCATGGGTCTTCATTACCATTTTTTCCGTTTTGTTGTTCCTTAAAGCTAGGAATTAAACATCGTAAAAAGAAGTTATTTAAAAGTCATTTCATAGATTGCCTATGTTATTTTCTTATGAAAAGTAGTTCCTTAAAAAGTTGTCATTGCCATTTTTTCCGTTTTCTATTCCTTAAGGCTGGGTATTTAAGCTTCATAAAGAGAAATTATTTTCAGCCATTTCATAGAGAACATAGAGTGCCAAAGAATGTATGGTAGTGATGAATATTAGAGTATTAATTTGATCTCCGTTGATGGAGGGAAAACAGCAAAAGAAAAAACTTAAGAGGGACTGCAAATTCATATCATTACTAAGAAAAGTTGAGAGTGATAATCACTATCCATCTCTTGGCATTATTAAAATTTGAATAGAGCGAGTTGCATTATAAAAAAGTTGTTATTCCCACAAAACCTAAATTTGGGGGGAAAGACAGGGACAGAAAAAAAGTTATTTTTAAGTAATCATATGGAAAACGAATTTTAGGTAAAATTCAATAAAACAAAAACACGTCTCACTACCTCATAATCATCCACAGAAAATTTGTGAAAATCTAACTTGGCAATTTTAAAAAATCGGCCAAAACGTTTTGAATAAAAATAAACATGGCGATGACAAATTTTCCAGGAGTTGACAACCCCACTAAAACACTCCTTAGCTCTCAATACTATTCACTGAAAATTTCGTCAAGATCTAATTAGTCGTCGGAGATACAGGGAAACGAA
>CP045902.1:13489129-13516100 GCA_013387185.1 Caligus rogercresseyi
GATGCATTACTAGGAGAGCATCATCGGGGGTTCGTTTATTAAGATTACTGGAGTACACAGTTGTTCCTTCACTTCTAAAAGAACACCTATCTCTCTCAACTCTGTCTCTTTATTTATTGAGGTAATCATTAAATTAAGTTGTTTAATATGATTGGACTGTGTTTTTATTTATCATAGCTTGGGTTTATTCGAGTCAGTGATTGTTGAACAATGAGTCATTCCGTAGGAAATAAGTATATTTCAAGGAATGATCGAAACTATAATGATACATAGATGATATTAATGAATTTATATACAAACAAAAATAATATAGCTCCTTCCAAATATTAGGTCCACTCCCTCCACTGCCCACAATACGAATAAACCCTCCTCATACTCGAGGGGTCAATTGATGGAGTTATGGGTGTGTCGAAGTATTAATACTACGGACCGAGCCACTCTTCAATTGTCATATTCCTCAACCAGATTAATAATGGGGATATTAGAGGTTACCACTGATTTGGAAGGAATGATATCATTGGTAGTAACAACAAGCATTAAAAACCATGATATTTAAGAGTTACGCAGGATTTGGATGAATATTGTGATAGAGAAAAGCGAAGGGATAATAAGAACTCTGTTGGCATTATGATACAAATATTACCTTTACCTACTGTTGTGTAGACTTGAACATTTACAATGATAGAGAATAATTTAATCCTTCAAAATACACATTTTTATCTTCTTAATGGCCTAATTCCATGACGTTTTAATTGAAGGGTGCCAAGTAGTTAAGCTCGTCAACATTTTGGGAATCGAGTGGACGAGGGACGGTATTGCTACAAGTAATTGGCATCGGCTGAAAAGCATGGTGTACAATAACATTCGTCAAGGGCGTAATCTTTCTCTTCAAAAAAGAATAGATATATACAACACCCGAATTATCCCACTTATTCTTTACAAGGCCACCTCCAAACCATTATAGCGGAATCTGCAATGGCAGAAGAGGATAAATGGCTGAAATATCTGTTTCATTACAGATATCTCCCTTCTTTAAAACGTCCAAAAAATAGAATTGGCGGTGGTCTCAATCTTTTAGTAAACATTATTCCAAAATGTTACAAAAAGTGGTAGAAGAACTAGGTGTTCTTCACGTAAAGGATTGGAGGAGGAGATTCACAACTCCAAAATACCTCAACTGGATGCACATGGACACTCCATTGACGAATGATGAATTGGAAACTTCTTCTCCTTTTTTGGCTTCCATCCAGAGAATTATTTGGAGGGGTACACCGTGCTTTTCTTCCGATTCAACGATAGATATAGTCTATCAAAACAAAAATAAAAAGCCTTTCACGGATAAATTTGGGGATCCTTGTTCTTTAGAAAAGTTTGCACTTCAGAACGAAATGTTTACTCTGCATGACTTGGTATCATAATCAATCACTTTTTTCAAATGGAAGATTCCGGTTTCCACTTGAGAGATCTCTCGTCAATTTTAGCCCAACCCGACCATGGCATACAAAACTTTTATATCCTTTGGGGTGGACAACGGATCCTAACTCCAAAGTGTGTAATATAAAAAATACTTAATTTGCCTTCTTCGTGGGACAAGATATTATGGGATCAACTTGTAGAATTGCGGACGGTAATAAATTCACAGCCCAGTTTCAAATTTCCTCGGACATTATAAGGTTTTACCATCCATGCAAGGACTGCAGTTTTATTTTTAATACCACAGTTCACGTTTTTGTGGATTGTCCACTTTTAAAAATTGTTAAGATATTTGTCCAACTAAATATTGGCGTAGATGGGAACGGGCTGCCGGGACAAATGAAGGTCATTATTCTTTTTAGAGCACACAAGAGGAGTCGTAACTCTTTACCGCATCACAAGGCGATTGAGTGTGCATTATTGAATATCAAATCATTGGTCGGGAAGAAACTAACAATAAACAGTCCCATACACGAAGAAGAGTTAAGATCCATCATGATAGCGCGTTACTCGGCACTCGGAATCAAAATCCCTCAAGTGGCATCTTCTTCCTGGATTTGGAATGGCGATATCATCAAATTCATACCATCAACTTCAGCACAATATCTAAGCCTGATTAAATTAATTGCCAGAAGATATAAACGTTTTATGTCAAGAACGGCCTTATTGTGATTATTTTTATCTTTTTCGTCTTATTGCCCTTTATAAAAGGTTATTTTATTTCTAGGCAGCAATTATGAACTATAATGTTCATTTATGTATTGTTTTTACGCAACTGCCTAGTTTATGTTTTTATTTATTTATTATCGTATTATCTTATGTGTATTTTATCTACACTGTTTGTTGATGATGATAAATAAAAAATCTTAACCGAAAAAAGACCCGCTTTCACTTGGCTAATGTTAGGTACTGATTTTATAAATGAAAAACTAGCAGAAATGTCCCCCTTTTTAGCCTCCATACAAAGAATTATTTGTAAAGGCTCCCCTATTTTTACGTCAAGTTTTACAGTAGTTATTGTGCGGAAGAATTGCAAAAAAAATATTATTTTAAAAATCTTCTTGATCCAAAGAAACTAGAACTCATTGCACTGTCCAAAAGAATATTTACATTCCCTGATTTAGTCCACGAATCACTATTTAACAACGGTAAATTCTCCTTTCCCTTGAAGAGAGCTACTATAGGGCATCAAGTGCCGGTACCCTGGCATTTAAGGATGTCCTTTGGATATGACACAGGAGAAGAAGCTGACCAAATATGCAACAAGTACTTGGAAGAATTAGACCTTCCAAGAACTTGGAAGTCACGTATAATGTGCTCTGTGGCAAAGGTTTGAGATGGAAATAAATTTACAGCGCAGTTCCAAGTTTCTTCTGGTTGTATATTCAATAATACACGATGCAAAAACTGTGGACTATATATAATAGTACTGTCCATGCTTTTGCCAAGTGCCCAGTTCTTGACATCTTGAGGGAGTTTGTCACTCTAAACGTCAAAGGGGTCACAAATAAAATCGTGCCGCTCTACTTCTATTTGGGCCAAACTCAAATCCCAGAAGTGCATCAAAAACCCGTGCTTTGGAGATTTCTCTATCAAGTTGCAGAAGTTATATTGCACAGAGGTTAGACTCTATGAACATGTTTGCTCCGAGAACTTGAGGCCCATTTTTATTGCAACAGCAGCTCAATACTCGAGTTTATCCATAAAGATACCAAAAGTGGGCTCGTCGTCATGGAACTTTGCGGGAGATTTAGTGCGGTTTATCCTTCTTGTTTTCAGAACCATTTACGGTTTTTAAAACATTTAATTAAGGTTAACCAGAGGTTTAAAAATTACAAAAATTAGTAGGCCATATTCCCTTCACTGTTTGGATTTTTCTTGGGATTCCCTGTATAATGATAATATTGCCTTCTAATGTTTTCCCAATCTTCAATCTTGCCGCCGTGGATATCCTGCAGTTACCTAGTGGAGATCTCTTCGATCTTTGGGTTCGAGGGAAACCGAAACTGGGTGGCAATCATCACCTTGACATCACCGTCACCATGAGGAAGATATGAAAGTTTCCAAGGATCTGGGTTGGAAGGAGCCAAATGCTTTTTGTACTTGTTTTTGCTGTTTTTAGATATTTTAAATCTTGATAAACTTTTTAGTAGGTGCCTACAATCGTTGTGAGATGTTTGTATTATTTAGATATATTTGTTAGTAGATTTGGCTTTAGTTTAGGGTCTTAATTTAAACTATAACGTTTATTTATATATAATATTATATGTAACTACCCTAAACGAATAAAGTCTCTTAAAAACCCCCAAAAACCCATTAAAAACCATGAATATTTAAGAGTTACGCAGGATTTGGATGAATATTGTGATAGAAAAAAGCGAAGGGATAATAATAACTCTGTTGGCATTATGATACAAATATTACCTTTACCTACTGCTGTGTAGACTGGAACATTTACAATTGATAGAGAAGAATTTAATCCTTCAAAATACACATTTTATCTTCTTAATTGGCCTAATTCCATGACGTCACTGGTGAATTCTTAGAATGTACTCCTTCAATTCCACCTAATAGTAACAACCCTTCTTAATGCTCCACCTAATACTACTAAACGTTGGATACGCTCTGAATCCAAAGGAAAATATATTACCATTCCAAGAATAATGCAACAATACAACGATGGGTGATGTGGACAGGCTGAAACTAAAAGTTAATAATTTCCGTGTTGGGATAGGAGGTAAAAAGTGGCGGTGGGAGTGCCATTTTACGTGGCTTCTAGAATGTGAGCGATCAAATGTGTGGCAACTCTCAAAAACAATGATGACAATTTGAAAACATTCAAAGGGAAGATGGCCATGTCGTATATTACAATATATGGAACACAACCTAAAACAAAGGAAATAACCCCCATTGATTGAATTGTCAAATCAAAACCATAGTATCAAATTGACTATCTCATAGTAAATACTTAACAAAAGAAAAAAATGAAGATGTTCCTGATTGACATGCAAGTCAATTAATCGGACTCAATGTAAAAATGTGATGTGGGTCTTTGCATCTCATGTTTTGCAGAAATCCATACACAATAACATTTATTTAATAGTACATATTTGACGAAAGTATATTTATTAAAATAATAATCCATATTTTGAAAGTCTGTATTACTACGAAATCAAAAGTATAAATATTTATTCATTGATTAAATGTACTGGTATTTTATAGCGTTACCAATTTGCAACGGACGATATTTCAACAACCAACACACAAAAATCGTTCATAATTCATAGGCATAATTCAAATGATAAATTCTACCCCCATTAAAAATTTGAAATGATTCCATTAATCAAATCTATGAGAGAAAGAGTTTTTTGAATAAATTTATACACAAGAGGAAGAAACAAAGAATGTTTATTTTGTTTAATCAACACTGCCGATAAATAGATCATCACTCTGACTATCGGACGTAGAAAAAGTAAGAAAACAGTATTAACAAATTTGTGAGATTGCAAGAAGAACCTTTTTGTTATCTCTTGCCCATGAAGGATTTGTGATTTAAATTTCCTGGTATATCAGATTATAGCCTTGTATAGCCTCGATGTGTGTGAAGCTACTTGATTTATTCACAAAATAGCAGAACTACGACTACCGAATGTAAATCGGTATTCGATACTACCGACGGTAGATTTCAAATACCGAACTGATTATACGATATTCGATAGAAACTACCAAATACCGTACCAATTGACAATCGGTACGGTATATTTGAAAGTATGACTTTTGTGACATTCACATAGAGATATAAAGATAAAGAGAGAGCTTATTCCCTTCAATAGCAGAGAAACATCGTTCAGCTATAATTTTGTGTCCGATATTTACAAAGTAATATATAGCACGTCATCTTAAGTTGATATTTGGATACAAGTAGATTATATATTGTTTCATAAAAAAATGAACCAATATTGAAATGAAATTTACGTTTTGTTTTTCTAAGTACTAACGTAAAAGTAAAAGTGCTCCCTTGTGTGAAGAACGTGAACTTTGTAAAATAAATAAACAACTACAACTTATTGTATTATAGAGCAGATACATAAATATACATTCAATATAAGCACATACTATGCATTGAATACTAGATTACCTGAAAGTGCATTTAACATCGGACAATAAGAGACAGTAAATGAAAAAAATATATAGCTTTCCATTTCCTACAAAATCCAAGTACATATATAATTTATATAAGATTAGTATGTTAATTTCATATAATATCTAATAAATTATAACAACTAGGTACTTAATTGTCCTTTGTTATAAATTATCCGATATTTAATGCATATGAAGAAGTACAGAGCAGATACAAATATAAATTTCTCTCTCTTTCTTATCTACCGTACCGAATATCGATCGATACTGCAGATATATAATAAGATATACCGATATAGATCGGTAGAAGGTATATGTCGATATAGATCGGTAGAAGGTATATACTGAATACCGAACCGGCGGTAGATTTTTCTGCAAAATAGTGAATGCTTTATGTAACTCACTAAATAATGATTGTTTTATAAAACCTTTAATATAATTGAAGCCATTTTAGTGTGAAATCAGAGTCAATGACATACAAAAATAAAATGTTTTTATCATGTATAATAATTATTTTTTATCCACATCAAAAAAGTGTTTATATAATGAAACAGAATATTGTACGGCATTCATGATTGCCCTATGAACAAATGAAAGCCTTGACTCGTTAGTAATCAATGTGTTTATACACATAAGAAGAAATAATGAGAAAAAGATGCGACAAATAGAAGAAGGGATTTTTTTTTGTATTTTATAGGAAAATATAATTATTGGTACGGAGAGCAGCAACAATGGCTCATGAAATGATTGGAAAAACGAAAGAGCAGTAAATTATAGGGGAGGATTCTTTATTTATTATTTTTCATACTATTATTATCATTTAGAGTAATAATGGAGTATAAATAAAGTGAGAAAAAAAGAGAGTTCCTTCCTAATTGATTTTAGTTAATTTCTTTTTTTCTGGCCTCCTCCTCCTCTTATGCGTGAATAAGAAAAAGTGAGGAAAGAAAATTGACTGTTTCTTCACCTTAATTAAATATTCCCTGGATTCTGAATGACTAATGCTCAATAGACCCTAAGTGAAGGATATAAAGAAATTGTTTTTAGGTTGGTATATATATATATATATATATATTTATATCAGAGCTGGGTTTCGGTAGAAAAATCTACCGCCGGTTCGGTATTTGGTATATACCTTCTACCGATCGATATCGGTATTCGGTTGATTTTATTATATATCTACAGTATCGATCGATATTCGGTACGGTATATAAGAAAGAGAGAAATTTATTTATATATTTGCTCTGTGACTTCTTCATATGCATTTAATATCGGACAATTTATAACAAAGGACAATTAAGTACATAATTTGTTAAATTTATTAGATATTATTTGAAATTTAATACATACTAATCTTATATAAATTATATATGTACTTGGATTTTGTAGGAAATGGAAAGCTATATTTTTTTCATTTACTGTCTCTCATTGTCCGATGTTAAATGCACTTTCAGGTAATCTAGTATTCAATGCATAGCATGTGCTTATATTGAATGTATATTTATGTATCTGCTCTATAATACTATAAGTTGTAGTTGTTTATTTATTTTACAAAGTTCACGTTCTTCACACAAGGGAGCGCTTGGGCGAAGCGACAGTTGAACGATGTTTCTCTGCTATTGAAGGGAATAAGCTCTCTATATCTTTATGTTTCTATGTGAATGTCACAAAAGTCATACTTTCAAATATACCGTACCGATTGCCAATCGGTACGGTATTTGGTAGTTTCTACCGAATATCGTATAATGGGTTCGGTATTTGAAATCTACCGTCGGTAGTATCGAATACCGATTTACATTCGGTAGTTGCAGCTCTGATATATATATATATATATATATATAGACCTCCCAGGATGAAAACACTTTTTTAGTTCTTTTACATAGTCCCAGCGATTCTGGTTCATTTTTTGATGCTGAAAACGAATATCTAATATAAAAATCTCTAGCATTGTTAGAAATCAGACGTCACTGGTTTCAAAGGTTTCGTTATGAATCAAAACTTTTTTTATTACTTATTTTGAAAAAAATACTTTTACTAAATTTAGCTATGATCAATTTATGACTTTAGATTGGAAAATCTACTATCATTAGTCGTTTTAAAAACGTATTTAAAAGATAATTTAAAACATCAACATGAGTACCCTCTTTTTCTTTTTCCTTCTTGAAACTATGAAGAACCCTAGTAGGAGCTGTTATTTAAAAAATGGTTGGTGCGTCAGCACTTATGTTCATTTATTGGCACTAAATATTATTTGACGAAAATTTGCAACAACATCCAAAGTCATAAATTGATCATAGCTAAATTTATTAAAAGTAATTTTTTCACAATAAGTAATAACAAAAGCCCATTGGGCATTTGAATTATTCCCTTTTTTTGAAGAATAACATTGCTGATGCAACGTACATTCGGTCCCTTTGATACCTTTTGGAAAATGTAAGATAAATAATAGTGTGTTCTAACATCATTTTGACATTTATTAAGAATCTTTGAATTGACGAAGAAAAATATTCTTTAGACCCATTACCAACTATTAAATCCTAAGCTGATAAATCGCAAAGGAGTAAAGTATATTTATCTTTTTATGGGCCATACTTGACCTAAAAGATCTTTAGTGCTTTGGACATTTCCTTTATACTCATTTTCTGTATGATCAAAGCCACAAAGATCGCGCTGATCTGGAGTTTCGAGCTCTCAGTCACTTTTGCGTCTGGTTCAGCATAGTATCAACCTCCTGGTTTGAACATCCTGGGATTCAGTATAACGTATGGCAGCCAGTTGTCTGGTGTAATTTTTTTTGTATATACTATAATTATAGAGATTACTACTAATGTAATATTTTAACCGATCAGGAACCTTTTAGTTTGAATAATGCTTGGTTCGTATTCCATTAGTAGCCTTGCAACCAAGGCCTTACAATTGAAAAGCAATGATTAATTTAGACTGATGCATGCCTTTGCAGAGTTTTCTAATGATATGCAAATATATTATTTGTTTACAGATGCATTTGATCTCAACTGAAAACTCCTTTATTTTTTTCTACATAATTTTACAACAAAAATCTTAAAAAGTGGATGCTTATCGAGGTCGGTGTATTTGACAAACTGTTCACGTGTTCCTTCAGACTCTTCCAGGTATATTACAATAAGAAAGATAATATTTTAAGAATAATCTCTAAGGACTTTTTTAAAACAGGTTTTCGACTACCACTTGATGGAACTAAAAAGCCTTGAAGGAAAAAATGGACACCCAATTTATAAAAGAACCATGTTTATAATGTTTATTACTTAATCAGCTGACATATGTTAATCTGGCATTCTATTCATTTAGTCATAATTGATATGTTTTTATTTGCGATTAATTTTTTTCCAGTAAATACTTTAAAAAAATGTAAAAATAATAAAAATACTAATACCGATTTAGATTGCCAGGTGGAATTGGGCTGGTGGCATTATTTAAATATGTCCCAGCAAAGATCGAAGCATTACATGACAACTATAAAAGTGGATTTTAAAAGACATCGCTAGTTTTTAAACAACTTTAATAAATGATGCGTCATTTAGTTAAGGTTATTCTTCAGAGCAGTAAATGTGAACTAAAACGTTCATTATGCATGCAAAAACTGCTCTGAATAGTTTATTCTATTTTCTGTTGCAATTTTGTGTGTATTTTATTTTTATAATATCTTGCAGATTACCGAAAAAAAAAATTGTGGAAGTTTTCAACTCCTTTTGTTTTTTCCCTTTATTTTTATCATTTAGTGCATTGGCCCACCTTTCCTTCAAGGGTCTATAGATAGAAAAAACTAAAGATCCTAGAAGAAGAAAATAATGGACGCCAAGAAAATAAAAATATGTAAGTTTCCTAATCAGCTGACACATGTTCAAATGTCATTCAATGTCAACAATAGTATGCATTCATTTATAATTCGTTTTGCTCTATCACTTTATGGGATTTTGTGATGTGACTATGAAGAAATTGAAGAAAGAAAACAATAAATCTATTAAGGAAATATATTTATCTTTTTCAAGTTTTTTTTAAGCATATACATTTACTGCGCGTTGATCACTCATTAGATTAACTAAGAAGACTAAAAAGTGGCCAACTCATAGAGATATAAGACATAGAGGGCTTATTGGATTCTTCAGAGAATTCTACGTCATATTGCCCAATATAAACAAATCTTTCTATGTATATGATCAGCTTACGATGACGTAGATCAAATTACTTTGTTTATATTGGGCACAGAATACCATACGATTGTTTATCTGAGGAATGGAATCAACTCTTTATATCCTTAATATCTCTATGGACCAGCTCAGTTAATGTAAAACGGAAAAGAAAATACTAGGAATTGAAAAGTTCCAACAATCAAATGTTTTTATCTTTTCTATTTTCTATAATTTTATATTCACATGACAAGTTAAATATTATAATTTAATGCATTTCATGTTAACTATATGAATCTAAAGTCTCTGTAAATTTGTCGTATGTCTAGGAAATAAATAAAACATATATTTTCAATTTATATATTCTTGGTGCCCAATAGATCAAATCATACATGATGCGATTGGTTGTATCTTCAAGCTTCAATATTGTTTTTGGAATGCATTCTAATACTAGCAGTTAATGGACTATATATAAGCTCAAACATTGCTCAAAATGTCTATGCATGCATTTTTTGTGTGTTGCAGCATATTAGATTCCCAAATAACGATTTATTTATCATTGCATATCTAAGGTTGTTTACATTCCGTGTCTTTGAATGTGTTTGTCTCGAGCATAGATAGGTAGGATCTTTGCCTTTAATATCAATCTTTTAGACATTGGCATAATAATTTAAACATTTTCCTGGACAATTTTATTAGTGAATTGTGAATTCATAATTGAAAATAAAATAATTGTATTACATAATTCTATATAAGCGTAGGGTCTGGGTATACCAAAACAAAACTATTTTTAACCTCTACTATATGTAGGCTGGATACAAAAAGCTTAATGTCTGGGTGCCACGACGCAAAAAAAACTTCTAGACTGCTGCTGAAACGGAACGAACTCGACCCATTTTGTAGCGGATGGTGACTGGCGAGGAAAAATAGATCACATACGACAATATTAACGAAAAAGGTGGTGGTTATGAGATCGTCACAAACAGTGGCCAAGTCTGGATTGACGGTCAGGACTGCAAAACACTGGACAGCTTGAAGCAGGCGATTGACCAGAAAGTGTCCAGAATTGGCCAACAGGAAGGGTGTAGTGTTTCACCAAGACAACGCCAGACAACCACAGACTTCGTTGACGAATCGTCAGAAGCTACGGGAGCTCTCGGATGGGAGGTTTTATCGTATCCACCATATATCCCGGACATAGCGCCAGGTGATTTCCACCTGTCCATGGCGAACGCCCTTGGAGGTATAAATTTGAACTCAAAAGAGGCTTCTGCGAGGGAGGCATCATGAAGTTGCTGTCTAGATGGAAGCAGATTATCGAACAAAACGGCGCATATTTGAACTAAATTCCATCATTGTCACACTTTTTATAAAGCATTGAGTAAAGAGCAAAAAAGCGAAAGGGAGATATTTGACAACCAAATATATATAAATAACATTAGGCGTTATTTATTACCGGAATTTTATAGATATCAATAGAGACTTACTCGAATATACATATGTACTCCAATTGGAAAACGTTATAGATTGTTTATACTTTTATATTGAACACCAGATTTCATATTTTCATATTGGGTACTCAAATGTTAGGTTGAAGAAAAGCTGTAATTTTTTTATAACGTGATGGGTTCAAAAAAAGAGTGTTTAATAATAAAATCAGTTGGTATTATGGTATCAAATAGTATATTTTCACTCGTGAACCGTTGAGTAGTATATCATCCCTAAAAAAGATGCACAACTGTCCCTTCTATACATCCATGTCATTGTCAATACTTTTTTTAATGAACATCTCCAATTTCACAAATTATTATTATAATAATGAAATAAAGTAACCGCTCAACCTCAGAAAATAAAGTTTTTTTTTTTGATCATATTTATGGATAGTTTAGATCATCATTCTGATTATTAGGCGTTGAAAAATAATGTTTAATGAATGGGAAACCAATCATGTTTTTTGTGAGAGTTTCCATACCTTCTATTGCTTAAATAAAGATACACGTGTTTTAAAATGGGTCCCTTTATTCTTTTCAAAGGGAACCATTGACCTACATCAAAGGATATCTATTTGCTTGAATGCATGATAATAAGATCAATTAACAAACACCATAATAATAGCAATACAGTGTCAAAAACCGCCTTCTTTTTGTACTCCTTTTTTGCAATTTGAAGGTCGTTAATTACCTCCGCCGAGGAGGTATTGTTTTCACTGCGTTGGTTTGTTTGTTTTTTGTTTTGGTTTATTTGTTGGTGGTTTGTTTGTCAGCAGGATAACTCAAAAAGTGCGGAACGGATTCGGAAGAACTTTGTGGAGTTGTTGGAAATGCCAAAAGGAACAAGTGATTAAATTTTGGCATCTCTAGTGCTTCTTTTAAGAGCAAAATGAGCTAAATACTAATATATTTCAAGTTAGCCTACTCTTCCATAGATGTCGCTGTGCTGTGAAATCGGGTGCCGGGAGCGTCTTCCTCTTGAAATTTTCCGTCGAGGGAACCTCCCCCGTCCCTCTACGCCGCCCCAGTCTGAAAAATCCGCCTCGGAGGCTCATAAGGACCCCGTGACGGCGGAGTTTTGCACTCTCTGAGTGTATATTGCCTCTAGTTACTTCATATTTTTTTAAGAATTTGATGGGATGATGATGCAAAAAGATGGCCAGAGAATGATCAATCTTCGTATTTTATTAGGCCACTACTATCATTTAAATTACTCTTTGAAGTCGACTTGCACTCATAGGTAGTTATTATGCCTATAAATTATATTCAGTTAATGTATCAAGACAGGGAGCCCTTCCTTCGTTGGTGAGATGATAAGAAAATGATATCTTTGATGCTTCATGGCTAATTAAGCTAGAACTCCAATGTGCGTCTAAAACACGTTATGGTTGCCTTGTTTATAATGGTCACTTTGGCATATCGATGGGTTAGCATTTTGTCATACAAAGACTAGATTTAGTATATATAAGGGTGTTTCATTTCAAGCTAAAATGCTTATTTATATAGTTTTACTGTGCATTAGCATAATTTATATATATATATATACATAAAATTGGTATAAATAAATATATATATTAATATATATATCAGACTTGTTGAGGTTCACGAAAATCGTCGTTCATTTCTAGTTCCCCAAAAGTTATTGTTCGTCGTTCATCGCTTGTTTTAAATTGAACATCAACGACGAATTACAAATGAACAACAAATCGACAAGTCTGATAAAAAAAAAAATATATATATAACGAACAACAAGGAAATTCCTTATCGTTCGTCGTTCGTTTTTGGGCCAAAAAAAAAAGACAAAGATTTTTCATTTTCATTGCAAAAATTTCCTTTCGTCATCACTTTTTTTTCAAAATGGCGAGAAAAAATTCCTTCTTAAAAAACGTCATCAATTTTTTTTCAGAATGACGAACGACGAACGATTCAATTTAAAAATAACGATGAACGATAACTTTTTGTGAATGACAAAAACGACGAACAACAATTTTTTGCGGACGTCAACCCGTCTGATAAATATATAAAAAAATAATAAAGGAGTAAAAGGGCCGCGACGGTTATTTTAAGCTAATTTTTGTTTTTTGTCCCATGGAAAAGTATTTAGCACCCCTAGAAAGTACTAGTTTTGTTCTATTATGTGATCGAACCAGTTTTGCTCTATCTTCTTTTAATTGCTGTTAGCAGCATTCTTCTAAAAAACCAAAATTAAATCATGTGCATTTTAAAAACAATGGCGCCGCATCTGAGTTTGGATCTAAAAGAAAGGCTTGTCAAAGAGAGTCGAGGATGATGAGGTGTCAGAAGTTGCTTAACCTGGTGAAGAGAAGC
This sequence comes from Caligus rogercresseyi, assembly GCA_013387185.1. Taxonomy (NCBI): domain Eukaryota; kingdom Metazoa; phylum Arthropoda; class Copepoda; order Siphonostomatoida; family Caligidae; genus Caligus; species Caligus rogercresseyi. Next base: position 13,502,727 of record CP045902.1, read on the forward strand.
AATTCTGGTATCATAATGTTCACTGATCCCTCCTCTCCTGATGCAAACCCTTGGATTACTCCGTGTTGAATGGACTCTCCAAGATCGCCAATGAGATGCCCCACAACACTGTGGACTCATTGAAGGCCTCAATAAATCGTGCCTGGGACACAGGGAATACATTATTAACAGCTGCAAGGCATTCAGATCAAAATTAGAGAGGATTCTAGTTAATGGAGGCAGACCTCTTAAAGATAGAGAGGGAGTTGCTGCAGATGAGGGCCTGGTTCAGTAGGATCATCAAGTGAACATGGCTCAAGTGAATTGAGCAAATGTTTATTATGATTTCAAGTTTTGATCCGTAAAAAAATGGCAATAAAATTCTTTGTTTGCTGCTGTACCATGATCATTTGGGTCCAGATGTGCGTCGCCTGGGAGTCGCTCAAATTTGGCCTTTGTACTTTTAATGGTATGTGTTAGGGGAATTTTTAATATTAGTGGTTTAATCAGGTCTATAGTAGATCTCAAACCTCCGAAAAAATCAACTTAATTCATTAATTCTATCCAGAGATATAGTTGAACTAAGTTGTTCATAAAATACGGCCCTTTTTGCTCCTTTACCCGGTATTATCAGACTTGTTGACGTTTGCGAAAAATTGTCGTTCGTCGTTTCGTTCGCCAAAAGTTATCGTTCGTTGTTCATCGTTAATTTTAAATTGAATCGTTCGTCGTTTGTCGTTCGCCATTCTGAAAAAAATTGACTTTTTTTAGAAAAATAAATTTCTGCAAAAAAGTTATGACGTTTTTTTAGAAAGAAATTTCTGGAAAAAAGTGATGACGTTGTTTAGAAAGGAAATTTGTCCCATGAAAATTAAAATCTTTGTCTTTTTGGCGCCAAAAACGAACGACGAACGATAAGAAATTTCCCTTATCGTTCGTCGTTCGTCAAAAACTTTGTCGTTCATCGTTCGCGAATGACAACAAATGAACGATAAATCAACAAGTCTGATATATATATATATATAGCTTTTTTCCTTTCTGTACAAGCTCTACCAGAGAAGCCACAAATAAGTTGCTCGAAGTCTGAATTGTATTTTTGCGGAAGGTCTTTTCCTCGGATCCTCTTTTAATTTGCTAACAAATAGAGTGGAAATTGCTATTTTTTCAAAAGTATTGTTTATTTATGCCCTTGTACGCTACTCTTATTAGTCTTATTTATATTTTAGGTTGTTTTTCTTCAGTTAAAAACATTTTATTATGTTTAGTTATCAGTTTGGACATTTTAAGTAAAGACATGCCAAAACTTTGTAGGATATAATTCAGCTATCTTTTATAATTTTTCTTCTTTCTTTTAAAAATATCCCTCCGAGTTTGAAGAGATAAAGACAATGCTCTGTCAATAAATAAGAGTCACAACCACAGCTTGGATTCCTCATAAATAAATGTTAATCATACAATTTTGTACCTTTCATCCCTCAAAACATTTATAAGTCTTCCCATTCATCTTGAGATGAGGTATACTGATGAACAATGGACAACATCTTTTTGATATTGTTGTTGAAAGAAAGAAAAAAAAGAAAGAAAGCTCCTTGAAGCTTTTGTGGTAGCAAATAAATAGACTCTAGAACTTCTATATTTAGACAAAAGAAATATATTAAAAATCCTTATTTATTTATCTATTTAGTTATTTATGATTAGTACTATGCAAAAAAATATGCGTGTAAAAATAGCATATTGTGCACTTTCCTGATGTTTTTTGTTGCATGTTTTGCAATTATCTCCATGTTTCGGCTTATTTTGCTAGCTTTGAGCATGACTGATTGATAATATAGAGAACAAGTGGGCACTCGACGGCGTATATTAATTGTTTATAGCACATTCTTTGCAACTAAGCTTCTCATACCGTTTAAATTCTTGCCCGGTAAATTCTCTCTCTATCTCTTTTGAATGCTTACTGCGTATTTTACATACTACTAACTTTGTGGAAAGCACAATTTTACCGCCCATTTTATATACGTCTCCATCTTTTCTCACATGTAAGTTTCTCTCAACTTTTAGGAAGGGAACTTTTTTAATTTATTCTTACTTTTCGTCATTTCACCTCCGCCTATTTAACAGTATTTTGTTCCTTATTGTGGACTTTAAAAACGTTTTTAAACTCCAGATTCGCCCTGCCCTAATTATGATAATTAGGTGTTGCCGCTTATCAGATAGAATGATCATTTAATTCCTTATAAAGAGAAGAAATATATGAAAAATGTTCAAAAGGCACTTGTATATAATTTTTAGTAACATCCAAGGTCTAATAAGGATACCACACAAGGATTTGTTTCCTTGCATGTGATTGGTTGAGAGAAAAGGATGGAGATATAACACCATACAAGAACACTCTCGATATCTTTTACTCATCCGTATTGTTCAATGGCATTACCAAATCCTTTCAATAAACATTTTATTCATGTTTGTTGTTAATAATTAGTAATTACCATATTACAAATTTAGTAATTAGTAATTGTTTAGAATGTTAAAAAAATATATCTTTGGCGATAAATGTATCCTTATTCTGAACAAGTAAAAATAAATAAGTGTTAAAGCCTATTGACAACCGGAAAATGAGTCTGGTGACCTCCTTTTACATGGCAGTACCCATCTTGTCACTATATATAAAACCATCTTCGATCTTTTGAATGGACATTGTCAGTTTTTATCTATCTATTGTGTGATGAATTTTATATCAATTCTATTATAACCAAAACCCAGCATATTATACATGCTAGGATAACTGCATCATGCAACGATATTTTGAGGCATCTTATCAAAAGTTAAACGCAAATTGAAGGTTTTACATGCCGCAAGAAATGTTCTTTCTGATCCAGTTTTGTATGATATGCCTATTCTTTAATAATTAAAAATAAGCATCGTAATTCATTAATAGACTATCAAGTCCTTAATATAAATGTGTTTTTTAAAATATTGGATGCAAATTGTTTATAGGTTCTCAAGGATTCCAAATAAATTTATATTTTTATATACAAACAAAATACGAGTTTAATTTTTATTATTATTTGGAAAATATCCCAAAAATCAATATTATAAAACTTGAATTACACGCGTTTTTTAGTATAAATACATAATAAAAACTAATTTTGTAATCCTTGAGATCCTACCTACATTATTCACCCAATCTTGAAATATCATTTATATTCAGAACATAAAATACGATTGAGGACGGAAAAAGTACTTTATATTATTTTTTTGTAAATATCTTTATTCGCTAGAGTTAATATATAGATATGTACGAGTATATATAATTAAACATTATAGTGTATCATTAAAATCCTAAACTAAAGTCAAATCAAATTGAAATCACATATAAAATATACAATCAATCAAAAGCAGTTACAACCTTGAAACTATAGGTATATCTTGTAAAATAATATTTAAGAAACAATATACACAATTAAAATACAATTTAAAGTACAAAAACTATTTATTTATAACCTATAAAAAGCTCGTAGAAGTAAAATAAATGTTATATTAAAAATCGATAAAGTTTTATTTTCTGATTCTTTGGAAACCTTTATACAGTCTTAATAGGCGTCTCAGAAACCGTAAGCCCCCTTTGAGCCGGTTGGGAAGTAGCGTAGAGTGTCTACCGCGTAGTTCCAAGTCATTTCCGAGATATTTGGGATCCTGACGTGAGAGCCGAGTATCCGGCCGATATTAGAATAGATCTTACGGCGCTTTGATCCAGTGGTTGAGCCGTAGACAGTTTTTCTGCAACCATACTCCGGATGCTAGAGAGAACAAACTCGATAGCTTTCGACTTAGAGATCCCATTGTTAGGATTATAAGTTGTTCCGAATAGAAGTATTGGAGTTACATTATATTTAACTTAAGGAATTGTCTTATCATGATAAGAGATGGGCAGTTAGAAAAAGTATGATATACAGTGTTGTATAAATTGCCACAATCCTTATAAGGAGTATTGAAGAATAGTAGTCCTGAGGATATTTGGAACTAGGCACTGAAACATTTGCCATAATTGACTTTTTTTAACCGATGACATTATCCTTTTTATCCATGTTTTGGAAATTGTAATTTATTTATTTATTTTATTTAAAGAAAAATTTAGTGATTTAGATAACAACAAAAATTAGTCAAAACATTATAATTGATAATATAATATGATAAATATAAAGGACATTTCAATAATATATTTGGAAATTAATTTCAGTCCAGACCAAAGATAATTTAGGATAATCCCAAAGACCCACCTTAAAATAAAAAGAGAACTGGGGTTTTTTATTAAAAAATTGATGAAATTTTATTATATGTTTTAAAAATTTATTGTGTTCGACGGCACAAGAAGGATAAAAACGAACTAATTGACCAGTATAATTACAGTGTCATAATTTGAGTTTGAAATTTAATTGTAAGAGTCGAGTAACGTCCAGTGGTTGATATTAAGATGGCTCGCAAATCCTCCTTGCAAACGAAGTTATCACTGCTAGCCTAGGTGCGATATAGCTCCTACAGCTCAAAAGTGAAACTTCCATAGCACACGTTTTTGAAGAACATCTGGGATTGGAACTCAACCCAAAGAGAAGGATACCAGGAATAATATTTTTAGTAATCCCTTTGATATTTAAAGAGATAACTCCTTCAGGATGCTCAGAGCAGGGCAATTTGCAAAAGCATGATAAATTTTATTGAACAAAAGTCCGCAGTCTTTGCAAGGAGCATTTAAGAAAATAGTGCCAGAGGATACTTAAAACTGTTTAGTGAATATTTTTCCATCGTGTATTGTGAAACAGAGCGAAGTATTCTAGGTTTCCAGTTATTAGGAGATGTAATTCTTGTAGAAACTGATAAAAAAATTCGGCTTTTTCTTTGGAATTTGATGCATAACATTCTTAAGTGTCATGAGATCCGAACTTGATGTCCCAATGCAGCTTTCTTTAAAGGAAAGGATAATTTTCCACAGTAAAACATTGACTCTGTCTTGAAATCATGAATCGATAATATTTATTTGGATAGAACAATCCATTCCAACTCTTTTGGTTCTAAAAGATTTTGGAAGTAAAACTTTTTTTGACAATTTTGACGAATTATATCAATTATAGACGTCGAAGAATAGAAAGGGTTGCCTTCCAAATTAATCTTTGGAGGGATGTTAAAAAATAGGAGATACGGCCTCCAGTTTTTCATACATAAAATCTGTTCCAATCATTAACCACACAATTGCTGGACTTGAAGTAAAAACAGACTGCTATTCAGTGTGTGGATGAATTGATAGGTCGATAACAACTATTTGATAAACTTAGGTATGATTTTTTAGAGTAAACTCAGTCCTCCACCTATGTGAGATCGTGGTCTCTTAAAGGCAGTTAAATAACTCCTATGCAAAAAGTGACTAAGCCAATGTCTTCTTCTACTATTGCGCGCTCAGTAACCACGGTATAGACGATACTTTATATATAACAGCTGGCACGACCAAGTACTTGTAGAGGTCAATCCTCTTCTGTAGGTTAAAGTTTCTCCAGCGTGGAATTGAGAGAATGATTTGTTATCTTTAGCCAATTCGATTGAGAGGCTCCTGTGAATCCCCATGAAATACCTAAAATGTCCCGGCTTTGCTTTACAGAACAACTTGCACTCTGTAGATCATTCTCTGGGTTCCACTTGCCCATTGCGAAAATTGATGTTTTCTTTTTGTTTACTCTTAATCCCGATCTTTTTTCAATTTTTCTAAAAGTAGTTTATTAAAATTTCAATAGGCTTAATTAATTGTATTTCCGTGTTGGCCTCTATCATTAGCGTAACATCGTCTGCATATAATCGATAATGTTCTTTGAAAAACCGAAATCAACTCCAAACCCTTTGTACTTTTTATTACTGAGTTGCTCGGTTCAATAAGTTCAATAATACATAGAAGTGGAGCTAAAAGACAGCCTTGACGACAGCTCTTTTTTAGAATTATGGGTCACTCTCTATTCCCCCCATGGAGATAGTTTTATAAAGGAGATCTCTAATAGATTTTTTTTAAAGATTCTTTTTAACTGATCTACAATATGTCAATTTTGTATGGTGCGAAAGCTTTGCTAAAATCTATGGCTCTGATGGCTCCAATGTCTCTCCTTTCTGTAAAACTTAATAACCGTTCCTATATATTCTAAATTCATCGATTTGCCTACCCTTAAGGTATCCCTTTTGTTCTTTCCCTATTTAGCATTCAATTGATGCTCAATTTGAGCAGAAAGAACACCTTATATAATTCGGTAGCTCTTGTTGAGCACCGTAATAGGTCCCCAATTATTAACATCTGTGCTGAACCTTTCTTTGTTATGACATTTGAAAGTTTTGCACTAATTTCCATCTATCTATCGCCTATATCTATCTACTCGATCTATATACTCTATCTACTCTATATTCTATATATCTATCAAAATATTAATTATTATTCATATTTTAAGTATATTCCAAGAAACGACATAAAATTATATATATATATTATGTTGGTCGAATATTACTTTGAAAGTAGTAGTAATAACTACTTTTTACATCGTATAATATAAAAAAATATTAGTTATTACTTCTCAAAAGTAATATACTACTTTTATATTAGATATTACTTTTTGAGCATTCCAAACAATAAGTAGAGGCAATTCAAACAATATTATTAAAAATCCTCACCAAAATAGCTTGCATTTTTGATGTCCCCGTGGGTTACGTCACATACATTCATAGTTCATTAATTTCATCAAAAATGACTGTCGAATATTTTTTTTTTCACGAAAGTAATATGTAACTATGATATAACATATTAGTTATTACTTAAAAGTAATATCTATATGTTTGTTCTCTCTAGTTATTCGCAGTACATACTAAGTAATATATTACTCGCACGCGCGTTAGGGAACAACAATGTATATATATAGATATATATATATATATTATATATATATTTATTATATATATATATATATAATTATATAGATCTTTTTATTCATATATCCAAGAAACGACTTCAAATATTATTTCAATTACAACAAAACAAAACACTTACAAGACACTCTTGTCTCTCCTCCTCAAAACTCCCTTTGATAACTCTCTGTCAGCACAGTTCTAAAATATTATGCTAATATTGAACCAAAGTTAGTGGCTTGAATATCCGATCCTCTATGTGATTAACTCCTTATTCCCTAATACAATTTTATATGTGGATTGCCTTGAAATTTTATATTGGACTGGATGGAATTTCAAATTTATATTTTTATTTAGGTCCATATTAAATATTCAATTTAAATTATAAAGTATACCATTACCCATGAACAAAGTAATTTTGAAAATGCATAAAAAACATAGTACTTCGTTCTAAATACTCTTAGGTATTTAACATTCATGAAAACTAACAGTAAATAATTGACTATTACATTTATGTGTAACCAAAGGGATTAAAGGACTAACACCTACGGTTATCTTGTCTAATCTTAACTGTATTTCGTATGAGGTATTATTTTATACCTCTTTTTATAAATAAATATTCTTTTACAAGTTTTTATTAAATAAATCTATTATATTTAAGGCACATATAGGAGCAGAGAGAAGACTCTGCTACATATGTACTACGAACGTCTTTCTAATGCACGAAAAGAGCACGGGATTAAACATTAGCTTGAATCTAAGCAGATTTTCACACTACCGGTAATGTAGGTTGTAAGCACTTTTGTGTATGTATATTTGAAATACTTATATAATAATACTAACAAAAAATAAATGAATGACAGAGATATATTTTTAAAGTATGAATTCCTCGTGAGTGAAACTGGATTTTTCAATTTTATTATCTATTAAAGAATAAAAAAAATGCAAAGCTTAGAATTTAATATTATATATATAAATTATATAAAACAAATAATAAAATAATAAAGGGAATTCTTTGGGTTTTTACATCTATGATTATAATCAAAGGGACCATAATTAAAATTAAATATATACTTTTACAACTAAATTAAGGCTCTTTAAATAATCAGTTCCCCAAATCATATTTCCTTTACTTAGTGCATTAGTCAATCAAAAACCTTCGTCTAAATAAATTTAAATTCTAAAAAATTTGCCGCCAAACCGATACTCTTATTATTGATGATTAGCAATTTCTTATACCTATTCTCCTCAACTAATTTATGATTGCTCATTCTTCAACATCAAATAAGCTCATTACCATCATATATATTGTCCAAAAGATTATTTCAAATCCACAAAATTGCATTAAAAATATGAATTAACTAAAAAAGCTCTACGATAATTGTTTCTCTACATACTTTATATCTTTCATGGGTTTTTAATATCCTACGATAAATAATTATTTATAAAGATCCATTATAATGCATCTTTATATGTATATAGGGCAATTAGTTACACAATACAGGAATTTATAAAATAAGTAGCCCTAATAGCCAAACCAATATCATTTCCAAGACCATTAAGTATTTACATTTGTTCTAAATATTTCTTTTTGAGATCTGATATGCACATACACACATTATATATATATATAAGTATATATGTTTGCTAGGTACTCAGTCTTATCTATTAGATCCTAATGTAAATTGATCTTCTTGGGTATATACTGTGACTTAGTCAGATTTAATCCGTCCTGCTCAAACTGTATATTATTTTTTTAAACACCTAATAAAGCTTAACAAAAAGTTCAAAAGTTATAAATAAGATTATAATTGACTAGAAGCGATTTATCCCGGTAATTTTCAATGTTTATTGTTCATTATTTCTTACATTTTATCTTTTGTCACTCTTATTTGAATTGAAACTGAATTTTAAATGAATTATTTTTTAATATTATTGTTATTGTCTTCTATATGTTGTGTTTTGTTTTAATATTGTTGAATAATTTTATATATATTTAGGGAACTAATTTTTAACTACAATGTTTATTTTATATTATATAATGTTCTTTCTCAGAAACAAAAATTTTGTCATAAGTATTATTATATATGATATCAAAATCACAATACACAATAGTGCTTACAACCTACTTTACTGTTACTGTGAAAAATCTGCTTAGTTTCTAGCTAATGTTTTAATCCCGTGCTCTATTCGTACATATAGAAAGACATCCTTTGTACATATATGTAATATTCAATTATTTATTTTAAATGCATATAACATATTAACAAATCAACATTGTAGTTTACACTAAAATGAGTCCATTTAAAACAATAGCACTTTCATGTAATAACAAAAGTATTTTAACCCGTATAACTAACTTTATTAGTACAAAAACACGCTTAGAAATAATGCTAAAGATTTTCGGGTGACATTTTTCGTTATTTCACCTCCGTCTCTGAGAGGACCTCTCCCTGTCTGAAGTTTTTACTACGATACTACAAAAAGTCTATTTTTAATTCAATTAATTCCTCATCATCTTTACGATATTTTTGGTAACCAGATAATTTTAACTTTGATTGTGTTGTGATTGTTCTTTTATGTGAGAGTTTTAATATTTTATTGATTTTATTTAGTGTATAAACTTGGAACTATACTGTTTATTTACATATATATGATATATATTCATTTACACTAAGTTCAATAAACCCTTCATATGATTTTTGTATCCTATGAAGTTCTTGTTGAAGCTGGATAAAAACCTTTGACAAAGGGAATATCTCTCGGAGTACAAAGGGAAGTATCCAACGATGCCACTCGCAAGCCTCCCGTTAGAAGCTCTAATTTGAGGTTCTAACTTAGAACCCTCCATGGCCTTCCTGATGTTGTAGACCGTGGCCAAGGATACTTTGATCTGGGTCGTGTTCACCTTCGGTTCGACTTGGGCGCGGAGGAGGTCAACCGCCCTTTGCCTTTTCTTCTCTTGCTCGGACATTTTTGGTTAAAAAAACCAAACACAAACACAACAATACCAGTTTTTAGGATTTTGTTTATTCTTTTAAATGGCACCAAGCTCAAGATCATACACAAATAACAATGGAGCTATAGCCTTTAAAAGTCCATTCTAATTTTTGCTGTACCACTCTGTAAAACAAAGTCATTTGTACTGCGTCATCGTAAACTGACCATGGAGATAGATTCTATCTCTATGATCAGCTTCCGATGACGTAGTACAAATTACTTTGTTTATGTTGGACACAAAAATACAGATGAAGGGAATAAGCTCTCTATATCTTTTTATCTCTATGGTGTGAACAAGGTATATAGAATACATAATGTATTGCATGCAGAATAAATACATAGTATGTTTTATTGCATGCTTTCATATATAGGGATACGTTATAAAGCTTATTATTACTATTTGTGACATAATAAAAAGTCTGTGTAGTCATATGTTTTTGATGATAAAAGCAGAAGAAACACAACATGTTATTCTTCCCGCTTGCTCTTGTGACGTCATTAAAATCGCCGTCAAGCGAGTAGTCAGCTCTATTGACAATATATATCCTATTGTGAACAATTTTTTATGTTCCTAAACTACAATCACAAGGAGGAAAAACATAATAATAATAATAAATATAACAATACAAAACAACCCTCATTTTATTTGATGCACGCGCATATAATTCATCAATCAAATTCAAATTTTTCCCGCTCTTTCCTTAGCTCCTTTCTCCTTTTCTCTTCATCAATTTTAAATCATATCCAACAGTATTATTATAGATTATAAATCATATACCCATTAAATGATATTCAAATTATGGTATGATAAATAATGATACTATGAATCAAAGAGGAATTTAAAAAGACGCACTGGGGAGTACTCGGGCGAAAAATTGTTATTTTTCAGTTGGTTGATGAATTCACGTCTTCTTTTGTGTGTGTGTGTGCTCTATACATATATACCATGAAGACTTTAAAGCTGGTAAGTTATTTATTATCCTAGATGTTATGAAACATAATTTGTATTTTTGAAGCAATGATGATCATTTATTTATTTGAAGTATCTTTTCTGATGTTCCCTCTTCCCCCTATTTTTGCCTATTTGGCTGCATAGACCGTAGAGATAAAAATATCTAGAGAGCTTATTCCCTTCAACTGTATTTTTTTTGTTCAGTATGAACAAAGTAATTGATCTACGACATCGTAAGCTGATCATAGAGATATAATATATCTCTATGATCAGCTTACGAGGACGTAATTCAAATTACTTTGTTTATAGTGGACACACAGAATACAGCTGAATGACGATGTTTCTCTGCTATTGAAAAACTATGATGGGTCACGGGCTTAAATTTACTACTTGAGCTTGGGCGAGTAGTAAGAAAAAATACTCGAGTATTTACGAGTTTTTACTCGTAACTCGGATAAAAATTAAAACTCGTAAAAAACTCGTTACTTTAAATAGCTCATTTCTTTTTAATATATATCAAAAAGGAAGTTACTCGTGAAAAACTTGATACTCCCAGGAATACTCGTGCTTTTTAGAACATTCTTTTAACATCCAAATTGATGTGAAACGATCATAAGCTCTATGCAGTTCGTAATTTTTTGTTCTTAATTTTATAAAAGTCAAAATGAGGCTTAAGGGCTTCATTTAGTAAAATTCTAAAATTTATTCCTGGAGTAAATTTTTAGAATAATTGATAAATTTTTGATAGTAATATGTAACCGATTTATATTATTTTTTTTTGCTAGAAGTAATATTTATAAATAAATTACTTGATATCAAAGTCTAAGTCAACATTTAGTCTTAAAAAACAAAAATCTCAAAGATAATTTTTTTGATTTACAATAGACTGTACGTGTCAACCAGCAAGTATTTCGATCCTTGACATTTCAAAATACAATGTTACAAAATAAACGATAAAAAAGGAACAAAGGTATAATAAGGTTAAACAACGATATATTTTTAAATGCGATATTTACAGATATATAAATAGAAAGAATACAACTTTTTGGAATTTTTTTAAATAATTTTTTAGCAAATCTAGAATGACTAACGTAAATTGGCATTTAATTTGAATAATTGTTCAGCATGAACATCTGTGAGCTATCTATTACAACGATTAGTTAGAATTTTCCACATCGTAGAAAATATAAGATGTTCCTTGTACTATCAAGTATTTAAAAATCACGCATGAAAGAGTGATTTACTCCAACTTTTGATTCGTTTAAATACTTGTTCCATTCTCTTTGAACATTTTGAACAAAATTGTCTTGATTTAGAATAGTGAATTGAAAAAAAATCTCCCCAAACACTAGATTGAGGCTGTTTGAGGGAATTATTTTTTAGTCATTGATTGGTCGTTTTCATTTAAAGCAGTGCTTCCCAAACTTTTAAAATCGGTATATATGTATTTGCTTATATAATATATATTTGTTTTGTTTGTATGAACCATGATAAAACAGCAATAAATAATTAACTAACTAACCCCTTATAACCACGTTGCGTACCCTAAGGGGTACGCATATCATAATTTGGGAAATGATGATTTAAAGGATTGTTCATAATCTTTGGCACTCCTCAATAATTTTCATTTTGAAATGTTCTGCTGGTTTCAAATTGCGAAAGCTTTTTGAGTAATCCTTAAAACGTGGATCAAGAAGTGTAGCCTCACAAAATTCTTCTGAAGTTTCTATTTCAGAAAATTGCTTGTCTATTTCCAAATACAAGTTATGGATGAGTATACCGACTACAGAGTGGGCAGCAAATCGACTAACCTCAGAAAATTATTTGTACTTACTTAATAAAGTTTTGGGAAGTGGAATCATTTAGGAGGATGTTAATTTTTTCTCTGAGCTGATTTCCGTTGTCACATGGTACATAGTTTGATGAAGACAAGAAGAGTAAGTACTATAAAAACTGTTTTGGACTTATAGATGATATACTGTGTATATTTATTACCTCCGCCGAAGGAGGTATTGTTTTCACTGGTGTTGGTTTGTTGGTTTGTTGTTGGTTTGTCAGCAGGATAACTCAAAAAGTACTGAACGGATTCGGATGAAATTTTGTGGAGTTGTTGAAAATGCCAGAAGGAACAGTGATTAAATTTTGGCATCTCTGAGTGCAGAATTAAGATGCAAAATGAGCTAATACTAATAAATATTTCAAGTTAGCCTACTCTGCCAATAGATGTCGCTGTGCTGTGAAATCGGTGAAGGCTCATAAGGGCCCCGTGACGGGGAGGTTTGCACTCTCTGAGTGTATATATGCCTCTAGTTATTTTTATGAAAGTATGATTTGTAAAGAAACGGTAAAATGTATTAAAAACAATACTCAGTCCATAAATAACTTAATAAGACCGTCTCATTACTAATTTTTATTAAAAGTCAATTACTTTTGAGGCTCTTGATTGGTCCAGACATATTATTTGAAGGGACGAGTTTTTCGTTGCGTAAGAAATTTCCACTTAATTACGAGTTTAT
>CP045902.1:13516200-13552066 GCA_013387185.1 Caligus rogercresseyi
GACATGCCCATTGAGATTAAAAATGCCTAAAAACGAAACATTCTGCCTCCGTGACGTCACCTAACCCATATGGTTATACATTGGATTCTAGCTCACTGAACTTAAAAGACCAAATTCCTCTCTAAGATCCAAAGTCCCGACCAAATCGGAAAATCATTCCTACGATTGTGCACCTGCATACACCCACTTTTTTCTATGCCCTACCTGATGAATGAAATCATGACTTTTGTCCCATAGCGTACTGGCCCCGCCAGAGCCCCTACTCCTCAACCTTTTTGCCTCTTGTGACACATGGAGTCAAATGCCAGATGGTTTTCTCACAGTAGTGTCGAAATCTGAAGTCTCCTCCTCTGCGAAGTATGGCGGATCATAGGGCTGGGCGATATGAAGAAAAAGTTAGATTTCGATTTTTCCCCCCAAAATTTTCGATTTCGATTTTTATATCACGAAATGAACAAAAAACTATTTTTTTTATTTTCTGGTCAAAAAAACAGCATTACATAACAAATATAGCTCACAACACTATTCAGGTTTCAACAGAACAAAAACAATTTTTTTTTGGGTACGTGCGGCGCTGTTAGATATAATTGGCTATCCTCGTGTCTGTGAAAACTTTGATGATTTTTTTTGAAGGCATCAGCTTATTAGCCTGGTTGGCAAGCAGATCCTCGTGCATGTCCGACCAACTTCGTGAGTTTTTTTTTTTTCTTTTTTTTTCACATCGAACGTGTCATTTTCAATCGTAGAAAAAATTACATCGCGAATAAAATCGAAATCGAAAAAACGCCCAGCGCCTTCCTAGCGGATCATGATAAAAGTTCGCGATCAAGGCTCCTCCACATTCTGATACGTCCTTAGAGGCCGTCATTAAGGCCAACAGAGGGCAAAGTCACAAATTTGTATATCAGTCTATATTGGTTCAAGGGTGGTGCTATATCTAGCTATCTATCTATCTATCTATCTAAACTATCTATCCGATCTATCTATCTATCTATCTATCACTATCTATCTTCTATCTATCTATCTATTCTCTATCTAATCTATCTCTCTATCGATCTTCTCTCTCTCTATCTATCTATCTATCTATCTATCTATCTATCTATCTATCTATCTATCTATCTATCTATCGTATCTATCTATCTATCTATCTAGCTATCTATCTATCTATCTATCTATCTATCGATCTATCTATCTATCTATCTATCGATCTATCTGCTATCTAGCTATCTATCTATCTATCTATCTATCTATCTATCTATCTAATCTATCTATTCTATCTATCTATCTATCTATCTATCTATCTATCTATCTATCTATCTATATATATATATATATATATATACTATATTATATATATATATATATATATATATATATAACATGTATTAAATTTCAAATATCTCTTAAAAAATATATAACAAATTATGTACATAATTGTCGTTTTTATAAATTGTCCGATACTAAATGTATATGAAGAAGTCACAGAGCAGTTACATAATAATTTTCTCTTTTTTTCTTATCTACCGCACCGATTGATATATGGTATTCGGTAGATATATAATAAAATCTACCGAATACCGAATCGGCTGTACCGAATTTATATATAGCTCTGATATATATATATATATATATATATATATTGTTGGTAGTAACCATTATTTACCTCAGCAGTAGGTTTAATTTATTCAAAACAAATTAAAACTTGTGCCAATTTATTCCTTTCTATATACTTATTACATGGCGTAAGATGTCTATCTTTAGATTGCATTTTAATGAGATGGTGCATTATTATTCCATATGCATTTCTTTTGTTGGTAATTCTTTAAAAAGTTTCTTCCCTCTTTACGCTTTCATTTTTACATTCGTAATGGTTCTTCATATTTTCTTCCTCCCTTCCCTTCTGTGATGGAACGGGCGTGCGAAGATTTCAAACTCATATTTGCATTTTCTTCAACCTCAAAGGAACAAAACAAATAAGTGGTAAACCCTAGAAATATAATATAGATTGCTCATACAAAACTAGATATGAATAAATATTTTGACATTATAGAAACGTTTCCTTATTAAAATTTGACTATTTGTATATAGACGAGCGGGGACGAACATAACTAATGGTTCTAGGAGTGTATATAACACTTATGCATAGGAAAATCTGATGACGCTTTTTTGGTTCAGAATGATTGATAATAGTTTTTTTGTCTTATCGACACTTTTGTAACACATATATAAAGGAGAATATTATTATAAAATAGACCCATGAGGGTACATATCACATAAGCTACGGTAAGGTAGGTTTCGTGAAAAATAACAATAACATCAGTCGATGATCTCACTAATATCAAGGATTTCGACTGAAACTCTTCATTTACCAAGAATGGTGATAATGTGTCCCTCTATATATGAACGAAAAAGTGCTCAAAATGGGCTCATTTTACTAGTTTTATAAAACTAAACAAATGTGCTCATTAATGCTCAATAAAGCTATTTCGACTGATAAGCTTTATCAGACTAAAAGTCAGTAGTTTCCTCTAAAAATGCATTTATACAAAAGTATCGATCAGAAAAAATTCCTAACACAAAAAATTCAATGATAAATAATCCATAACACTAAATGCGTTATCAGATTTTCCTTATGTTAAGTACTATATCAAAAATTCCTAGAACCATAACTAATATATGGTTGATAAAATTAACTCACAAATAAAAGAACGGTAAGGGTAGTATTAGCTTATAAAGAAATATATTAGACGTTACATTCAAGGAATGTCAATTAGTTAATTGTTTTGTAGTTTTTATCAAATGACAAAAATGAAAAACTATAGCTTTTTGACCAAGTATGAAATAAGTTAAGTTAATTAAGGTGAGCCTCGGAGAATCTCTTGGTAGAATAAACGTCTTAACACTCATCTAATTACAGTTTCCAGAGTCCATAGTGTCAAAAAGAGCATTTTAATGAATATTGTTTATATATATATAATATAAAAGACTTAATTTGATTAGAGTAATTATATATAAAAATACATAAATAAACATTATAGTTTGTTTTCCATTGACTTTCAATGCTGCAATTTAATATTTGAAAAGGTCGGAGATAATGTCTTTGGAATTATGAAGCATGTTTCAAATAGAGTAACGTTCGATAATCAATGGATACTCTCGCTGAGGTGAGAGACTTCACGGCGTAGATGTCCAGCCTTCAACATATGAAGCCCTGTCCCCTCATGCCACTCTTGAAGTCGATCCGCTATTGTATTGACAAAAATGTTTGTGCAATGTACGAGAAGATTGATTGCCTGTAGACATAAGGTTTTCCCCATAGCATTATGTGATTGTGGAATGCTTCCAATGCTACTACTCTACTCCAGACCGTTCTTTTGATGATTTTATTGTGAGTAAAGTATTAGGAAGAACCTAACTTGCTGTTTGATCTCAGAGATATGAAAACAAAAACTTAGCCATTTAGTTGACCATATCCACGCTAAATTTGGTTTACTTATAATACTGATTAAAATGGCAACTACAAAAAAATGATGGGTATATCACTGCGATTTCCTTTTATTAAGCTTTGGTCCCAAGTTTAGTGATGAAATAAAATATGTCTTTTTTTGGGTACGGATTTTATAGGTCATATTATTATAAACTCAGATGTAGATTGATTTGTTGGTCTCTGAATAGTTTTTCCCCATCAGAAAATCCATTTACTGAATATTATGATTCACCATTTGTCGCCCATCAAAATTTACGTCAAATTAGTGCAGATTAATTGTAAGCAAATGAGCGAATAATTTTTGAGAAAAGCGGATCTTCAACTGTAATAATTTGATTTGCAGTTTTCAATAGATTAAATATAATTGAAATATGATAAAACTTCTCATTACGTAGTCGCCTTGATGTTATGGAATCAATCAGGTGTTATATATTTGACTGATTCATTAGATCTAATTTTTTGCCTTAGAGTTTTGTTCAAACAGCTGTCTTGTGGTAAGAAATTCCTTCGCAAAATTACCCCCCAAAAGTCATATGTGTATTGCTTGTTTTTCTGTAACATTCTTTGCTTTTTGTTCGTACTGATGCGCAATTTATCAGTATATAAACAGAAGGAATTGAGAATAATAGTTTGAATGGTGTATTTTTTGTATACAAATGTATGTGCAATTACAGTACATATACAATATGTATGAACAGATGTGTACCGCTTAGCGTGGTCCAGGCCCCTGTATCTTTTTGAGAATATAGAAGCTTGGAACTCATCCCTAAAACTATGGCTGTGGTGTGTCTTTTTTTACAATTTAAAATATTATAATAGCTTAACATGTTGACATTTTTTTTCAGCAATTTATATTTTAAATTTGGAGTGCCTAAAAACAGTCGTTGTATGTATTAAGATTTTACCACCGACCGGTGTCTAGGTAGTGTGCACGATTACTAAAAAAATATACTAAAGTAGATATAAATTTAAACGCTTAGATATATTTTCAAAAGATAAAGCCTAAACATATCAAGATTCTTGTTGTATTAGTTAACGAATGTAGAAATATCAAAAGTGAATATGGCATTTTAATGATTTCACGGTTTCTAGAGTTAATGATTTATCACTTTAGGTTTATGATGGTTCCTCTATTTTTTGTTGCTAATTATCTATGTCCCCCCCGTTTTTGAGAATGTTAATACCGTCCAGGGGTTCCGTAGGGACTGTCTTATTCTCCATCTTGATTATGTTGCTTGCGCTTAGACATATATATATCTAAAGGATTTATACCCAGTATATGGCTTCCATCCTTGCAGTCGATGTGAGTCAGTGCATGGGTCATTGATAGAAGTGCTTTTCCTTGATCTGAATTTAGGATCTCGATCCCGCTTTTCTTGTAGTAATATAGCCCAAAGAAGACACCAATTGAGATTATTGGTTTGGCCATTGCTTCATAAAGTCATAGGACTTTGTCCAGAGTTAAGCCCCATTCTTGGCATATGATGTCTTAAACATATTATATATACGAGCACACTTGCCGCCTTTTCCTTTAGATGTTCTGTCCAGGTTGGCCCTTGTCTACGTAGATCAATCCTTGTATTTCATTCGTGGTGAATATTTAATTACTTTACCATCTATTTTTAAGCATGGGAAATATTAAGATACGAGTTTGTATGGCCTAGAGAATACTATGCGTTTAATTTGAAAGGATTCAGTTAAAGATTATTTCTTCTTTCCCACTCAACGCCGGCGTTGATTTGCCTCTTGATTTGTATTACAACTAGATGACGGTAATCATACTCACACTACTACCCTGTTCGTGACGGAGTCGGGTTATTTCAACCGCTTAAAAAAATCCTTTATTTTTTAAGCTACGGTATATAGAGTTGATAAATGTTTTAATATATGCTTTTCATATCAGGTATGTAAAAAAACCCCAAATTTTTTAAAAACCCGAAAAACACCCCGTTAAAAAACCCGGTTTGTTAACCGGGTTGTTTTCGTGGGTTTTTTTTCAAATTTTGGGTTTTTTTACATACCCTGCTTTTCAAGGATTTTATCATGTATTTTTAAATATATTTTGCATTGTTTGAATGTAATTCGGTTAGAATCTGTGTAAATTAAGTTTGGCTTATTTTCGATATTTCATTAAACAAAGTTTTTCACTTTACATCTTTCCACAGTGTTTTTTTTTGGTTCTAGATTTTCATGGTGCATTTTATTTTTGACATAGGAAGGAATATAATCAGAATCATTTCTACTAAACATCGGAACAGTCTTCAGCAAGTACTTTCAGTTCGGATATTAGTTTTATTAGATATCTCGTCTTGAAATGTTAGCACCGTTTAATCTTTGTACCACACAAATCCTGCAAGCGTCACCGACGAGATATACCTTTGTGCTGTATAATCTCGCCTTTTGACACAACATCAACTCCATACTTTGTTTGGTTATAATATTTTACTGATTCAGGAAGCTTCTTCGGACCAATAGAGGAAGAACATTTTACTGGGTTTTGGCTTCGTACAGTGAGGTCAAATTCTTCCACAGACTGTTTTTCATTACGAAACGCCTTCAAAATTTGATCTAGGGAGTTTTTGTCTTATAATTCGGTTCGGTTTTATTCGGCTCCATCTGATTCATCCAATGGCGTTGCTAAAAAAGTTGTTGAATTTCGTCGACAGTGAAACGTTTTCTTCGTGATATGTTGGCCGGTTGTTAGCACAAAAGCTCTGAATGAAGCAAAAGCGCTTTACTCTATTTACATGATCATAGTAACACTTTCCAAACATGCTAATTCGTTTGGAGTTGCCGATGTTCAACAATATCTATACACGCCCGTTACAACTTTGTAACCCGTACACAACATATGTCATAATATTTTAAGTTTTATTTTAATGTTTGTATATGCGGGTTCAAATGACCCGCTCGTCTTCTAGGTATAAGTGCAAATTAATTAGTGAATAATATAGATACCGTGTTTACATTTTAAAACATATAGTTCTTATATATACCTTAAAAAGCAAAAATTTGGGACGTAAGTATGATAATTAACAAGCCAGCTCCTTGAAAAAAAATTGCGGGTTAAAATAACCCGCTCGTCCACCTAGTGTAACAAGCGTGCTGGGATGTATAACAAGCAGATGTCCCGATCGATCGACGCCGATCACGTCATTTTCAAGAAATCGAATCAGCAAAAATATATCTTTTTTAAAATTATAAGTATAATGGGTTTTCCGTTAATATAGTCTATATATTATGACTTGTTGACGTTTGCAAAAGATTGTCGTTTGTCGTTCATTAAGTTGTTGTTCGTCATTTTGAAAGTGACAATTTTTTTTATAATAAATTTTTTCCATCAAGAAGGACTTAACAAAGTACAACACTATTGTCTATGACCTTTTCTTTTTTTTTGGCGCCAGAATTAATGAAGATATTTTGAATAAGTACAAGCCTGCAAGTTACACTATGATTTTGTTAAACGAACGACAGGATTTTTTTTGTTGTCGTTGGTTAAAAAAAACATTAAATATCCAATTTGTAGTGAATGGATAATAATAAGAAAGCAACTTGGGGAATTTTGTTGTGAGTTTTAGTCCTCTTTCTTTCTTTAATGCATTGCTTAAATGTATCTGATGAGGGAAAATTATATGAAATGATCGGAATGGATCGGAGCAAAAAACCGTAATGGGGACAACGCTACTAGTAATAAATATCGTCTGCATAAACAACACTTTGACTGCACCTTTTTAAACTTCGCCAATAGGATGACCATTACTGTTGTGTCGGTCCAAATTTATTCGGTCCGGTCCTATCGTCCTTGGGATCGGTCTTTAGGACTGTCATCCATGGATTGGTCCTTAGGACCGTCGGTCCTTGCGAATGTCAATGGTCAATCCTTTATTTTTCATAAAATGTTGAAAGGGTATTTTATTTAATACGTTTCTAAACCATCTATAATATTATATTATTATTACATAATTATAATGTTATATAGTTATATATATATTACTATAGATATATATCTATATAGTTATATAATATAGATATATATATATATTATATATATATATATTATAATAAATAACTTTGCTCAATTCAATAGAACAAAGGGGATGATAGTATTTAATTATACATTTTTTTCTCATATTAGGCTAAACCGCTATAGTAATTTTTTAGGTATTTTCATCAAATACATTTAAAAAGTATAACCAATATCTAATACTTTTTAATAGCATTAAAAAAAAAATTATATTTGTCATCAGCTTATTAAAGATGTTACTTTCCTCATAGCATTTTCTTTTCATAGCATTAAAGAGGTTTGACGATTTGACGTAGGTTATGACGTCAAAAAGAAATTTTTTCCTTTTTTAAGGACTGACAAAAAGGACTGGACCGAACCGGACCGGCTGCGTGACCGCAGTCCTCGGTCCTAGATAAGAACTGACACAACACTCGTGTCCATTATAGTGTTCCATACTACTGGAGATAACATTCCTCCAAATCTCAATCAACTCTACTTTTTTTTTAAATATCTTCTCTTTCCACTCATGAAATGACACCACTATAGCAAATCAGAAACGATGTGATTTGTAATCTTGTACAAAAATGTAGTGAATATACGAATAATATTTAATATGCGTATCTTTTTAAGTGTATCAAAAAAATTAAATAAAGAAATAAAAAGGTAGTTTTGATAAAATCCCAATGAAAATATAACTTTAAACAAAGTTCATATGGTTTGAATATTCTTCATTTTGGATCTTGGGATTCTAAAAAAAGAAGAAGTAAAATGAGAAGGATCCCTTTTCAAGGAACTATTGAATAGAAAGTGTAATGCTTCCATGGAAATAGATTGGCTAGGCATAAACCATGATTGAATCTTGAATATTTTATAAGCTGTCAAATTGTAATCCAATTATATATCAGAGGAAAGAAGACATTACTTTTATGACATTACAAGTTTTCAAATATGAGAATTTAATGTTTTTATCAAAGAGAACTAATATATATGTGGTTATTTAATGTAACGTGAGCAAATCTTCGCTAAAAAATGTGGATTACAGCTATTGTTTAGAAGTTTCAACTAAAATCAAGTGTATGTATTATTTTGTTGCACCCAGATTTCCTCCTTGATTTATTTGAGTACTTTAATAAAATAAAAATATGTAATTTATTGTACATTATCTTTATTAAAAATGCTGTATCATGAATGATACATACATATTTGAAAAACAAGGTGCTTCCAAGAGAGCTGCGTTTTGGCTGTCAATGACATCAATGATTTTCAATAACGTCACGCCGGAAAGTGGGAATTTACCATTTAATATAGTTAATATAGTTTCGATACGTCATACATAAAAAATAGTTTCCTCACATTATATTATCCACGGTATCTGGTTTTATATATAACTTGGCTTTTACATTGACAAATATTCATTGTGTACTTCAGTCCTTAAATTTCACACGTCCTGCTTATGTTTTGCTCCAGATACTAATATTAAATATGGACGTGAAGTTCGTACCATTTATTTTCTTAATAGCATTCTAAACATTTGACATCTCACAAAAAGTTAAAAATAACAAATTATGTTTAGAATTGTTCCGTTTTATTTTACTAGGGCATTCATGATGAATTATGAATGGACTTGCTGTACATATTTGTGCCCCTCATCCATTGTTTTTTCTTTTAAACTAATTTCATTCTTCCTCAACGTCAACCAAAGAATAAAATTAGGATGCATAGTGAAAGGAGAGTAAGTTAAAAACAAATTATCATATTTAGGGAGTGGGAAGGCTCAGGGCTTTAAGGCGTGTTCAACTCTCAAATTTGGGGGCGCAGGTTCAAATACTCCCGATGGGAGAAAGTCAATTTTGTCTAACCCCAATGATTAGATCTTATATTCGAGTGACTAATTTACACGCTAGATTGCTTATTTATATCCAGTCGGATGCATTTCTATCGAACCAAATGGCATATATATATATATATATATAATATATATATATCAGGAAACAACCGGGTCCCGGCCATTTTTTGAACGTCCCGGCCCGGTGTCTAAAAATCACTGGGCCGGGACTTTAATATTTTTGTTCATTCGTCATTCTGTAAGTGATGACGTTTTTTTAGAAAATAATTTTAAAATAAAATAAAATATTTAAAATTACTTCTAAAAAGGCACCATCCCTTTTTATAGAAAATCTTTTATAAAAAACGTCATCACTTTCTTAGAAAATGTTTTCTAAAAAACTGTCATCACTTTTAAAAAAATGTTTTCTAAAAAACCGTTATGATTTTTTTTTAAGAAATTGTTTTTTAAATTTTAGTAAAGTTTATTTTCTAAAAAACGTTGTCACTTTCGAATGACTAAGGAACGGAAATATACTGTAGTCCCGCCCGGCTCCGGTGAAAAAAGTGTCTTTTTTCTGATATATATATATGTATATATATATATGTATAAATATATATATATATATATGTATATATATATATATATATATATATATATATATATATATATATATATATATATATATATATATATATATATATATATATATATATATATATATATATATATATATATGACATATATATATGTATATAGATAAATATATATACGTATATACAAAAAACTAGTTGACACATATCAGTTTTACTTATTATACATTCCACCAATATCCATTAATAAATAAATAAAAGAAAAAGTAATGGGATAAAAAATGTTTATTTATTAATACCTTTCCTTGTTCAAAAACGCCTTTATTGAATTATATATTAACAAAGTGTTAATTTTGGAACCAGTCTCAGGAGTAAGTTATGTAGGATATATAAAATGAATTAATCGACACTTTTCTCAAACTTTGTCATTCTTAAAATAAATAGATGAAAGATGCATCACATAGAAATGGGCAAAAATGTTGGATTCTCTTGTTCATTTACTTATGTTGTACCTTCATAATTAAAGGTAGTATGAGCGCAGTTAGTGCAAAGGTGGAGTACACTTCTTCTTGGCAAAAGGCCAAGAAGAAGAGAGTTCTCTATATACAGCTATATGTTCAGCTGAATGTAATCCTCACAACAATCATCCTCAAAAATATAGACTCTTGTGCAAATACAACCATAAAAATATTCTCCGTTCCTTTTGAAATCCGTTTCCCTACCAAAAGAGCTGTCTTTAAAAAAGTAAGTGTTTTACATTGCCCCATCCAGTGCAGTTTACTCATCCCTTTTGGACAGCCTTGCCAAATATATGTATATTTGAGCAGGCGACGACATAAGTATTAGCAATATTTAAAACATAATCTGAAGCTTTATATATTAAAGAGCACGCTAATTTTTATTATTATTATTGTTTTATAGGTGCCTTTTACTTTTCCTTGTAGGTAAGCTCGAATTGAGCGCGAAAATAAAACAGCAACAGCATGGATTTGGTGGCAGGAGTGGGCGAAATGTTTAGTAATCTGGCCGTGGGTCTCTCAACGAACGGAGGCAGCGTAGAGCGTATCAAAATGACTTCAAGCAAGTCCGGACCCCCTGTCTTTGAGTCTCTCCCTGATAAAGTCCTTCTCATAATATTCAGTTATCTTCCGCATCGAGAGATATGCAAGTATTCTCTGTGTGCAAGAAATGGCGGATGATTGCTCAGGACTCTCGGCTTTGGAACTTTGTGTCTCTGAGCCAGAGATTTCGGGCTTACACGTGGACCGGGTTGATAGTTTACTGCATGTGATTCCCTCAAAGTTTGGGACTAATTTGAAGTACTTGGAGCTGCCCACGGAGCTTGTGACCCCACAGGTAATAGAACATTTCTTATCCCATGTCACACAAATAGAATATCTAAAGTAATTTCATCTGTATGGTGTTTATTGACAATTTAATTAAATAAATAATAATATCCTTGGGAGTATATGAACAATACCAATAGCATCTAAATTAATCCATCGAACCTAGATTTTGAACGAGGTTGATCAGTATTGACCCTATGTCCCTCTAGAATGGGCGAAACTCCTCTAAAAAATGAGAGTTGAGCACGCTTTCTTGTGGAACCATTCAACCTCACCTTTGGCACTACAAAAAACATTCCGTATCTATCATAGGAAAATAAATAAATAGTTTTCAACAAAAAAATGTTATTGTTAAACTGATAAGAAAATGAGTTCTTGGAAATAGTGACGACTTTTTGTATAGTAAAGAAGTTCAATATATGATTGTTAATGTCATCATTAATGTCTTGTGAAGACATTTTTCTCTTAGAAAAGAGTTTGCAGTAATATCTTCTGTCCTGGAGAATATAAGTATATGAAAAAATAATTGATATCTTTTTATAACCAAATCCTATATTAAGCAAATAATAATATGATGATGACAGCCTTGAATTAAGGAGTATGGAAACATTATTGAAGATGACTTATAATCCTTGAGAGCCTTTTTGTCGATAAAAGTAGGCCAGTGATATCATTATGGAAAACAGACTCACTGATTTTATAACAACATAATATTTTAAGTTATGTTATTTGAAATTTCAGTATATATATCTATATATATCTATCTATCTATCTATCTATATATATATATTATAGATCTATATATATATATATATATATATATATATATATATATATATATATATATATATATATATACATGGTTCATTAGTTCGAATAACTCTTTAAATATTCATTACTTAGTCATTATTATCAATAACCGTGTAGTTATTGGAAAAAGAAAAAGAGGATTAGTCTTACATGGAAGGGAGCACTTATGATTTTATATTAGTTTATCGTCACGATTAAAATCTAATTAAATCATAAAGATATATAAGTTTTATAAGATACTTAATATCATGACCATTGATTTGAATGATTGAAACATGAACAAATATTTCTTAAAGAAGAAAAAAAACATATCATGTGTTATTAAATAAAGTACTTAGGAAGAGTAATCATATCAATTACAATTATAAATATTTTAACATAACTTATAGACTAATTGACATTTCATTATATATATAATTTTTGAACGAAAAACGCTGCTTACATATGTTTTGAAGATATATTGCAAAAAATCTAAAAAAACACATAATCGTTAACTTGAAGATCTCATAAACAACCCAAAAACATGTACAAAAAATGAGGAAGAACCGTTTATAAATAGGGGAAGAAAAATATATATATCTGAGACAATCATTTTCACATATTATTCTATTATATAATTTTCAGGTTTTGGAAATGCTCGCGAAGAAAGGTCCCAACATAACGATCTCCTCATCGACTTTGCTCAGGCCAATCAGCTCCACGACTTAGTGACATCAATGACTTCCCACGTCCTCAAGTTCATGTGCATTTACTGAGTGACGTCATTTTCTTGACAACTTCATGAAGAAGATCTACAGCTTCATAAAGGACTCGAGATGCTTCACATCGTGGGAACCTACGAGAAGGGGGAGGAAATGAGGGTGAAATATACGAGGTACTCAACTTCAAGACCCTCAAGCAGGCCACGCCGAATCTGCGCATCATTAATCTCTATGGGATCTCTTTTCTGGAGACTCCCACATCGAGGCCTTCGCTCCAATTGCATTCAGCTTCAAGTAAGTGACGTCCTGGGAGCTATCCGAAGTTGGGAGATAGGTGAAGACTCCTCGTTTAGGCTGCAAAACATAGGTAACCAATTTTTGAGTCCTGGGTTTGATTGAATTATATTAACGTTAAGATCAGATCATTAAGTCTCGGATCTTTTCAATGAGAAGGGTCAATATTCCCTTCCCCCTCATGGGAATCAAACCTGAGTTACATAAACAATTGGAGTCGAACTCGCTTCCCTTAAGGATTATCTCTTTCTCTCTTTAATATCATTAGAATCCGAAAGAATAAAAAAATACATACAATCGATAAAGATATAAAGATACAGTGTTAGGGGTTAACGGTATATAGCAATAACTTGTCCATAGCAGTCATCCAAATTGTGGACAAAGAAGAAAAAAAAATGGCAACTGTCCTGAATAGTATTACTCTGTTTCTGTACATAATTTTGGTAGATCAACGAATAAAATGTTTTGTAACCGAAAAAAAATACCATTAAAACCTTCTGTCACAAAGTGGTTACCTGTCTCCAGCGGTAACTTCTTGGGAACCCTTGAGTGACCGCTATAGACAGGTTGACTGTCGTATATATACCTAATTGAGCCACCTATAGCCTATTAATGACTATGGAAAAAGTGGCTATAATTGTATATATTTTATGACAACTTTTTATTCCATTAAAAACTATTTGTTATGGTTATGATATGTAAGATACAAAAGAAGGTGTTTGTATATTGATTGAAGAAAGAGAAAAGAGAGGGAATATACAAGGATAAAAGGATGTATATCTTCATCGGGGCTGTGTGAGGAATGATAACACAGGGCAACAAAAAAATATTTTTGAAAATAGTCCAGGGTTTCCTGCTGAATTAGACTAATTTTGATGCTCTGAGTCCGAAAATGACCTTGTTTTGCTCAATCAGTCAGGTTTTTGCTACAGAAATTTTTAAAAAATCGATTTTTTGTAAAAAAAAAATTCTGTGGATCATCAGCTGAGAAACCCCTGACGATTTTTTCCCATTTCCTCAAGAAATACAAATCAACGTATCCAAATTTATTCAGTTTTTATTTAGTCCATCAAATTTTATAAGCACAATTATCAATATTAGTATAAGAATGTGCGTACATGACACAGAAGTTCAGAATTCACGGCATAAATCGGCGTTTCTTCGATTCCCGTGTGTGAGCAGCTGCTGTGTTGTCTCGCTTCAGCGACCAGCAGTAGTCCGCCATCATGACTGCGTCCCACCTCCCCTGGTACCTCTCCTCTATTTGGCGCATGTCCTGATGGAACCTTTCTCCCTGCTCGTCGCTCATCGCCCCGAGATTTTCAGGAAACTTCTCCATGTGTGAGAACAGGAAGTGCATCTTTATACTCATCAAACAACCGAGTTTTGGAAGGACTCTATCATGGTGCTAATGAGTCTGGCGTGGTTTGCTGCCTTCGTGTTCCCCAGGAAGTTGTTCACCACCTGCACAAACGATTTCCACGCGGCGCACTTAGCGTGTTCATGGAGTTTTGGAACTCTGTGTCCTTTATAAGCTTCCGTATCTGTGGACCATTGAAAATGCCGGCCTTCACCTTCTCACTGGTCAGTCGAGGAAAGGCTCGGCACAGGTAGTTAAGCACCTCCCATCCTTGTCGAGAGCGCGCGTGAACTGTTCATTAACCCAAGCTTCAAATGTAGCGGTGGGATCAATATCTTCTCCCGGTCAACAAAGGTTCGTGTATGATGTTTCTCGCCCCAGGTAATAACTGATCTCGCGCCGGCCACTCTTTCTTACATAGTGCTGGACTCTGTCTCGACTGTCCCACATACATATAAAGCATGGGTACTTCGTAAACCCGGACTGCTGACCAAGTAAAAGTTTACCATCTTTAAGTCGACGCAGATGATCCATTGTGTTGCTCATATTGGATTTTGTCGAGTACGTACTTCACTACTTCATATTTAATGTGAATATGAGAGAGAATCTAAGAGGCAATATTGTCACTACGGAGTCCTTGGGAAGAATGACTGAAATTTGCTAAAGTATATAACCTTCGTCGGCCTAAATTCACACAAACATATATTAAATATTAAATAAATTCTACACATATTTATGCACATAAATTTATGATAAACACAAATAAATTATTTATAATATTATTGTGTCTGTGAATTGTAATTCGATATATTTTTCACGAATATATGATTGAACTCAAAACCGCTGATATTAGAATATGTATAGCTCGTCAGGTAGGCTATGGCTGTATCTCAAAAAGTTGACCTGATGGAGCAAAATCAATGTGATATTCGGACTCAGAACACCAAAATTAGTCTAAATCAGCTGAGAAAA
The DNA here is from genome assembly GCA_013387185.1 of Caligus rogercresseyi. Lineage (NCBI taxonomy): Eukaryota > Metazoa > Arthropoda > Copepoda > Siphonostomatoida > Caligidae > Caligus > Caligus rogercresseyi. Next base: position 13,531,595 of record CP045902.1, read on the forward strand.
CCCCTGAATTTTTTTGGCTGTTGACAGTGTAATCAAACCCAGAGATAAATCATCCTTCATAACAAAAATGTCTCTTTCATGGGCCCATGTGATTTATGATACTTTGAAGGGACTCTCCCTATACATAATATTTGAATAAAGCAGCTCCTGTTACACAGGAAAAAAAGAATCATCATTTTGTATGCCATATCTGTCGATAAATGAACCATCATAACTAGGAATGGAAATCTGGAGCTTAGCCTGGTGCTTAAAGATTCTATGACTGTTTTGGCCGTGAAAAGAGAAAGGGATAGAAGGATACTTTTTTCTCCCTCTCTTTCCTCCTTTTTCTCTCTCTCTCTTACCCTCTCTCTTTTTCACGGAATCTCTAAGCACCAAGGCTAAGCTCCAGATCCATCCTAATCATCACTCTGACTATCGGACATAAAAAATAATGAAAAAAGTGTTACCAACTAAAAAGTTGTGTTGTTTGGTGAGTTTGTGAGAACAACCTTTTTGCTGTCCCTAATGATGTTTAAGATATAGATGGTGGAAAGTATGGACAATAATATGATTCAAATACTTACATTTTATTTGATTCTCAACAGTTTTTAATTATAGTTATTAAATGGGTTCTATGAGAGAATATACATTTTGTCATATATTATTGACATGGCGACCTTTAAGAACAGCACGTCTCTTAGTGATAAGCTATATTGTTAGATGAATAGCAGGAAGAGTTTGGCTGAATGCAATGCATGCAATAAAAACCCCGAAAAATTATGGGTGTTAAGGTTGTAAAGCTGAGTAAAACATAAGATTCAACTCTTAATGATGGGGGTGTCGGTTTGTATCCTCTTCAGGTGATGAGTCTAGGCCAGGGAGGGGCAAACTTTTTGACTTGCGGGCCTAAATGTCAGCGCGCCATCTATTGGTGAAACGCGGTATTGTATGGACAAGACGTAATGAACGATTTGTAAAGCATTATTATATTATATACTGGACAAGCTCGGCGGGCGATTAAATTGTCTAATGGGCCGTATACGGCCCACAGGCCTTAGTTTACCCATGTCTGGTCTAGGCAGTAATATTCTTTCTCTCTTCTTATTTAATCAGTGAAAAAAGTTATATACCTTTTTTCAATGAGAATATGATGGAGTGTCTTATTTTTATCATTCTCATAAAACTGTTAAAGCAATCATCCTTTGGCCCAATTTATCTTCCCTGAAATACATTTTCAAGGATTCTCCGTCTTTCTAGAGTTCCATTCAACGTAAAAGTACTCTCTTGATTAATTTTTCCTTTCCAAAATTGTAATTTCTTTTTAATTGACGTCTGTAATAGAACTGTAGTTTTTATTTTTCACTTCATTTTATCTATAAAAAATGGAAGCCAATTCCTTAAAAAACGTGTACATTTACGCTCCAGAATGAACTGATTTTGCAGTACATTTTAATAATTTTATAAAGACTTTGTCTTTTATTTCATCTAATGTAAAGCACTCAGCTTCTAAAAGTATGCTATCAAGCACTTCCCTCCAAATTGTTTCCTTTTCTAAAATTCTCTGCACCATTTAAAAAAATAATTTTTTCAGAAGGATCTCAGATTAAACAAACCCGTCCATCATGCATTTTGGTGTTATGATACTTTTCCAATAAATATTTTAGGATTCTCTAGAAAAAAGAAACATTCAAAATTCTTCAATTTTGTAACAAATTTGTACTGAAAAAGGCGATTTGGATATAGTATTATTCTAGGCAGAATGGATTTTTTCATATTAAAATTCTTTCAAGAGAAGTATCTCTATTTAATATTTTTCGTTGCATAGTTTGCTTTTTTGAACTAGTTCAACTAAATTTTGTTTTTTATAATAAAACATCCCTATGATCTAAGGATATATGCACTCCCAATACTCTCATCATTTCTGCCAGTTCTAACCCAAATCATTTTCTCTCACTCTATAATATCATTAGAAATCCGAAAGAACCAAAAATACATACAATCGATACAGATATAAATACATTGTCCAGAGCGACCATCCAAAATTTTCACACAGAAGAAAAAAATGGCAACTGCCCTGAATAGTTTTACTCTGTTTCCTGAATATAATTTTGGTAGATTAACGAATAAAATGTTTTTAGCCGAGAAAAATGTCACTAAAACCTTCCGTGCAGAGCGTCTACCTGTCTCTAGCGGTGGTCACTTTTTGGGGTACCCTTGAATGACTGTTAAATACATGTTTGACTGTGTATATACCCAAGTTATACCACTAATCCTGTGTTTATATACCCAATATATATATACCTATATATGTATATATATAAATAAATAAATAATCTAAAGATATATACAATCACAATACTCTCATCATTTCTGCTACTTCTAACACTTTTACATGAAATCAAACTTTAAAATGGGTCCTTAATTGAGACATCTTAAAGTTGACTTCTAGCCCATATTTTTTCTTAACTTTTTTTCTAAAAAATGATAATGTTTCTCTAAGTGATTCATTGATCACTTAAATATATTTCCTTGAAACTCTGCCCATCAAGCCTTTCTAATTCAAATATTAAGTATTTGCGCCTGGCTTTCCAGACAAGGCTCCATTGCCTCAATTAGAAGACGCCTTTGTTTTGCATACTTCTGGGAGAAACCCATTATTATTTGATATCCTCATATTTTTTATTCAACCATAATAATACCACAAAGCCATTAAGCAATAACATAATAGTAATAATAATAATATGATATGTTACTAACTTAGTGGAACACTCATGGATAAACTATATTGCTTATACTCAGTATGATTCAATTAGGAGCATTTAGCAATGCAAAGAGAGTGATGCAAAATACTTTCTTGCGTCCATTCTAAAGTGATGGGTATGTGGTATAACCTGAAAAGGGGGGAAGGGAATGCTTATAAACGCTGTTAATTCTTTTCATAGGGGTTAGAATACTTTTAAAGAACATCGTAAAAGGTTATGATCATTTTATAGCATGTTACCCGCCTAGTGCAAAAATAATGCTTTTCCAACAATGAAAACAAATCTTCATGCCACTAAAAGATAATTTTTTTAAGCAATCATTATTCTTTCAAAATGTTTAAGGAGAAAGGCTTTAGATTATATATTAATTGTTCTGTTTTATGATAATAATAATAATAATAAAATGCCTTAACAACTCTAACTCCTAGACAGTTTACCACCGGCTGATACCGGATTAAGTTCCGGTGAAGTGGGGCTGATCTAGGAGCTAAACAAACAAACTCTATATGAAAGTGATTCTGGCATAACCTGTCAGCCATTTGCTAAATGCTTAAGAAAATGACGACCATGAAAAATCTTGGCATGGCTTCTTTGCAAAAGACAGTGGTTGTTTCCTGAAATGACCTCACACATACAGATCCTAAGGAAAGGGTAAGTATATTAATCGCGGGACTCCCAATGGTGGAAGGTATATTTTGGTCAATCAAATTAAATTATCCTTGGGTCGATGGACCTATTTAAATGCTATAATGCTTATTTCTATCCAGTCTCATGCAATTCCATCGAATCAAAATAATAAAACCCTAAATCTAATTGCTCTTAGGTAGACCTTTATCGGCTGATGCCAGATTAAGTTCTGGTGTAGTGGGGCTTATCTGAGAGTAAAACAAATAAACAAGTAAAAAAGGACGAATTTTGAATTATAATGTTCATATTTGGAATTATAATGTTCATTTATGTTTGTTTTGTGCGTAACTGTCTTCAGATTGTATTTTTTATATCCTACTTTCTAGTGTATTGTTTTTTTACACTCTATGGATTTGTAGCTAAAAAATAAATATTTGAACAAAAAAAAAACTACAACTCGGATTGTTTTAAGAGAAACTCAAAATTATAATCTATAAATGATTTAATTGGTTATCTTTGATGGGTAGAATCCCTCTGTACGAATTGAGGTCGAAAAATCCAGGGCAGTATCTGTTATTCACTACTATGTTTGTTAATACATACAGCCTTTTGTAAAAAAGTCCACATAAAAACTCAGAACGAGTCTCTAAATGTGACCCGATCTGCCGGAATGAGTCGGAAGTCGGCGTTCTATTTATTCAGATAAATAACCATTTAAGTACATTTCCACAATTACTAACACAATGAAACTTTAGGATATTCATTTTGAACATATCCTCAAAATTTGATATTTTTGACGTGTTTTGACATAATCGGCCGTGTCTGAATAAATAGAACGCCGACTTCCGACTCATTCCGGCAGATCGGGTCACAAATGAAGATAATGAGTGGAAAAAAATTTTTTTATTATGGCGCTTAATCAAACCGCAAAATGTGCTTTCAATCCTAATGCACTGCTTTGCTTTGGCTCTCGCATCAAATGTAAACTAGAAACATGTGCATATTATCTTTACTCTTGTACAAAGATGGCATAAATATGACGTCAGAGCAACAGTGGGAGGTGAATACATTTTCATATTACTTTTGAATAAAATAAAGGCTTTTTGAGTGAAGCAGTCTGATTCTTTTTTCCCCATTGTAAATGGACAAGTAGTGAAAGATTGTATGCAATAATGTATTTTGGGCCCAAATATTTATTCTATAAACTCTGAGCACATCAGGGAGTAGAAAATATACAAGTGCCTTATATAGCAGGGGTACCAAGCTATTTATTTATAAAATAAATATTTGTTTTGTGAAAAAACAAATGCAAATATTTTATATTATATTATGGTATAATGTTTTTCTTATTTACATTGTACTATTAAGGCATTAAATCTTTTGCCTACATTTTGGGGCCTTTTCAAACTAAGGCTTTTACATACTTTTAGCTACTGAATCGATTAGAATGCTCGCAGATTTACTTTTGATTCTATGCCATCCAGCTGTAAGTTATGTTATTTTTTATCGCCATGAATAAGTTCTTTATATTTCATTTACTTTCATATGTAAAGCTATATAAAAGAACGCAAATAGAAATTATTAATTCAAAAAAATCACACCAATTTATTAGATTTTATAACAACTGTTTTGCACCAAAACCTAATCTGATATCAGCCGATAGAAGTCTATCTAAGAGAAAGCATCTCGATTATTAAATAATTTATATTTACATAAATTGTAGGTATATGAACATATAACATCCCCTTGAAATATTCCCAAAAGATGAATTCTTTAGTGTCAAAGCGATCATTCCAATTGACGTCTGCAAAAGGCTTCGCTTTGGGCGAAGCCTTTTAATGATATATCTTAAAAAGTACTTGGGACATAATATGATAAATGTATTTGGTATGAATTGGAGCGCTTTACACTTTATGCCTATTATTAAAGGATTCTCTTTAATGGAAATAAATAGATTGCTATCATTTTAGCTATTTCCGTTGTTCAGTTTGTTTAATCCATATAAAGGTTTTGTTCTGTAGTTGTAGGAGTACATTTTTCCCCGCTCTCTCTTCATCCATTCTCCATTTGGTTATTATTATTATCATTAAAGGAAAGGATGTTCTTAACAGTATACGCTAGAGTTTCTGTTTTATTACGTTTATAACAAAGGGTGCGTGTGTGTACGCTAGAAAATCAAGAGTTTGAAGAGGTAATTAATATTCTAATGAATCCTTTTCTTAATGGCACTTAATGTGAACATGACGACTCTGTTCACATACACCATCCGTACACCATAAACAAGTATCTTTCTATCAAAGATCTTCTTTTTTCAATTTTGGACGCATAAACAAAATAAAAGTGTGTTTCCTTGCAAGTCCCATTAAACATAAAAACATCATTGATTAACTTAAAAGTTTTAAAGGCATATTTATGAGCTATTAAGGTAACGAAAGAAAGTGTAATGGTTATAAAGGTTAGGAAAAACTTTAAAAAGCTTATTTAACCTTTTTTTTAAAGAGAAAAGTTTTATAGTTTAAAGAAGCTTTACAAAAGGCTTTTATAAATGTATGAATACAGCTTTTATATATCCTATGAATAAAAAAACATCTTTAATCATGAAACAAGGGTCTGAAATCTCAATTACTGTTCTTAGATAAGCATAATATTTCGGACAAAAGAAGCTATCAGACTAGTTCATAATTACGAGTATTATCAGTTAAAGTCCAAGTTGAATGAGAAAAAAAACCATTACTTTATATATATATATATATATATATATATATATATATTAGTCATATTTTAAGCTGGTGTCATAATATTTGTATCACTACCTTAGACAATTTTATGGTGGCGATCGCAAATTTTTGATGGACACCATTAATTTGCAATTAATAAACATATATCTATCAAAACAAATAACGTAGGCTTCAAAAACATTCACGAATACATATTTTTTTACATATATGTTTTGGTTGAGTTGCATCTGTGATTATTTGAACGATCATAGAGGCATTATAGTTGCTCACTTAACACTGAATACATACAAATATGCTTTTAAAATAAAGTGATTTTAAACCCTTAATGTCAATAGATTTGAGTCCGTATAGAAAGGCGTATGGGTTCGAACATTGATTTGTTAGTTAGGGACCCCTGGCCTACAACATAGTTTGACTATATAATTTCATTATTTCAGGTTCTCTGTGTCAACTTTTGTTCCCGCGTTGAGGGTCAAAGCCTCAAGATCCTTGTGAACCGATGCCGCAATCTGACGTGCCTCATGCTTCAGCAAACCAATCTAAAGGGCGAGTACGTCTCCCAAGTGGAATGGGAAAATGCCGTTAACCTCCAAGAGCTGGATATCACGGCCACCGACATCCCCAGGGACGTCCTCCTCGATCTTCTCATACGGATACCCGCCATTCGATGGCTCTCTGCAGGCCAGCTAGACGGATTCACGGACGCCGTGCTAAAGCAATGGAGTGAAAGTGGTAACCTTAAGAGCCTAGTCGCTCTTGACTTGGACAGCTCCGACAATTTGTCCGAGGACGCCATTCATAAGTTTGTGAGCACCTACGGTTCACAACTGGAGGGCCTCTCCCTGAGTGGCATGGTTCATATCACGGATTCCCTTTGGGCCTCCATTCTGCCCATGCTCCGAAACGCCCGGATTCTCGTCCTGGGAACTCCCGAGCGAATGTCCATGAAGATCCATGTGGATCACCTCATTGACTCCATCGCCAAGTACTGCCATAACCTGGAGCGCCTGGAGTTCCGATGGGACAACGACACGCTCCGCTTCTCGGACAAGAATCAAAAGGCCATTGACATGCTTCGCTCAAAGTGCTTGAAGCTGGAAGCCATGGCTCTGAGTGATGGGAGGCTCTTTGAGATCATGCGGGGCAACTTTGAGAGAGCGGATCGAAAGTCGGTCATACGGACGACCATCATGACTCGAGTCACCCTCCACTACCTCCTCAAACACTACAAGGAACTACTCTTCTCATAGAACTTTTTTTACTGCATATATGGACTCAGGCCAAAAGATGTTGCAAATGCTTTCAAATTCCAACCTCTACATACATACTTGAGCTTCAACGCCGTTTATTATAATCATTTTTGTACCTCTTGTTATTTAAATGTTCTTTTAGTGAAAGTGGACAAAAATATATCATATTTCCTTCATACTGACTGTCAAAGCTAACAATTTCAATCTGTTTTTCTGTCTATATTTTGTAGCAAAATGAAGGAGAAAACAACCATACGTGATTCAAATTGATGTGTGGAATTGAATTTGGGGGCTTACATACAGTTAATGATAATGATATGAATAATTGCACGAAATGTCATATAATACAATATCATCAAATATATATATATATATAAAGATACAAAAAACAGACTTTTTTGGTACGTGATGGGAATAAAGAAAAAAAATATGGATAAAAAGCAGTTGACTTTACGAGAGAAAGCACCAATTTTCTAGTGGACTGTGAAAATCAACTGAGAGATAATAATGTGATCCTGAAGAACACTAAGCTTGGGCCTCAATCAACGGCATTTTTGAATCCTTTGAAGGACTTTTCAAATATTACTATTAATTTAATAAAACAACCCTTCACGCTCCGGCCATTAATGAATGTATATTTTTTATTATTCTCCTTGCCAATAATTATATTTTAATCGATATAGTGGTATATATTAAAAGTCAACAATAAGGGACAACGGAGATTAATTAAAATATTACACTAAAATCATATGGCTTAATTTATAAAAAAGTACAAAGGGGTGGGTTAGATATATACTTAAAGATAATTGACATGCCATAAAATAATGGAAAATCTTATAAACTGGTTGTTAATTTCTTTTAAGTGTACTAATGATGTTAATATTTTTTTCAAACTTGCCGATAAATGGATCTTTGAAGAAAAAAGAAAGAAAATAAATTACATGCTTAAAAAATTATACAATTTATTGAATTTTCATGAACGACCCATAAAGCAACCTTACAAGCAAATAACTACCTTGCTTAGGACGGAATCAGTATATCTGTCTTAAAAACCTATTAAACAAAATAGATTTAAATGATGTAAACAATAGTTTTATAAGCCCAAAAATAAGCCCAATATTTTGTTGGTTTGGGTCTTTGTTTTAATGATTGATCATTTTCTTTATTTGTTTGTCTATTGTGGAAGGTAAATCAATTCCTAAATAATTACCCTTATAATTAACCTTTTTTCATTCATCAAAATTCCTTTTGAAGGAGTTTTACATGTTTAAAGGAAAGTGAAAGATAAATCAATTCTTAAATAATTACCCTCAATCATTATTTTTTTTCATGCATCAAAATTCATTTTTGATGGAGTTTTACATGTTTAAAGGAAAGTGACAGGTAAATCAATTCTTAAATAATTACCCTCATTCATTATTTTTTTTTCCATGCATCAAAATCATTTTTGATGGAGTTTTTCATATATATAAAAGAAAGTGGCACTACGGATTTTTGCCGGATATTGCAGAGCATTCTTCTGCCTCTCCAACTTTAACTTCTGATGGGTAATAACTATGGATTACTACAAATGAATTTCCCAAAACAAACTTTAGGATAAATGTTTACGTTTCACATATTATCTATTAACTAAAGTGTCTTTTTATTTACTTTGCAAAAACCTGTGTTGTTGATAATGGGGTTAAATTAATCTCACTTCAAGCCATTATTTTTTTATCAAATGTTCAACAACTCCTTCACAAAGTATTTGTTTTGCTTCTCTAATTTAAAAAAGGGATGCTTCGAAGAAGAAACACTGGGTTCATTAAGTGCTTGGGAATTCCCAGTTATTTGTTTTCTAAGCACCCAAAGTAGCTCTTGAACCGTTCCTTCAAATAATAAATATTTGAAAGTAATGAATTCTAGTATATTTTAGGTACTTCATTATGGAAATTAATAGATAGGGAAGGAATTTATAGTCTAGCTGTAAATGAGTTATTTTTCCTTATCTCTTGTGGGTTCAAATCTTTTAAAGGGCTAACGACATGTTTTCAATAATAGGTTAAAATTCTTTATGTTTTCATTAGGATGATTATTTTTAAAAGGAGCAAAGTTGAATATATATTCTCTAAAGGGAGCATAAAAAATGGCTTATGTAAATCAACATCTTAATTACTCAAAATGCTTATAGCAGGAAACGACCGAGTACCCGGCCCGGGTCCCGGCTGTTTTTTGAAGGTCCGGTGTCTAAAATCACCGGCCCGGGACTTTTCGTTCATTCTGTAAGTGATGACATGTTTTAAAAAATTATATTTTAAATTAAAAAAAATATTTGAAAAATAATTTTTCGAATTTAAAGAAATATTTAGAATTTTTTTTTTGAATTTAAAACAAATATTTAGAAAATGTTTTACAAAAAATGTCGTCACTTTTTTTGGAAAATGTTTTCTAAAAACCCGTCATCACTTTCAGAGTAACGAAGGAATGAAAATATACTAAAGTCCCGGTCTGGTGATGGCCCGGCCCGGGTCCCGGCGAAAAAAAGTGTCCCGATCGTTTTCTGGCTTATAGGTATATTCTACAAACAAAAACACACTTTTAAAGAGTCCGTGAGTGTTATTTTTATCTGGATTTTCTGTCAATATTAAAATTAAAAACTACCACTTTAGAACTAGTATTTAAAACCGGTTTCTCGAATGCTTTTCTGAATAAAAGATTTTGCATAATATTTGTAGTTCCAAATGTTTTATTTTAGTTTTGAAGCGCGTAGTTTGGAATAGTTTATGTTAACATTTATGTGTTAGACGTTTAATCATATTTACAGATGACTTTATTTTATTCTTTTCCGCGATAGCCAGATTTTAAATTTATTTACTTTCATTCTTCATATTTATTAAATACATACCGGGTGTCTGGAAAGCACCCGGACCAAATTGTGAACGCTGTTTTCTCGGACATATTTTGTTATAGTCTCAGTCACCGCCTCAGTTCGCGTCTTTCGGAGCTTTCCTTTTGTCGTAGCCCCCGGTCTCCTTGTAAAACGATGTTTGACGTTGTATACGGTGCTGATGGTGACCTCCAACCTCACTGCTTGTCGGTCACCAACGAGGATCTGAGAAAATATATTTTCTCTTAGCTCACTCATAGCTGAACTAGTAGCTGAAGGAGTCGTCAGATTTTTAAAACAATATCTGAAATTAAAGCTATAATATCATGATGCATCTTTTTTATAGAGCTAGATTTTATAAGCTAGATTTTATGAGGCTTCAAACTTTTTTTGATGTATTTACAGACACCTACAAAACAACTTGTATGTAAATAAACCAAAGTAATTTTGGAATAAATGTATTTAAGTTTTAGATTTGTATATTAAAAAGTATTTAGATACACAAAAAATATCGAAATTATATATTTTTCTAAATGTGTCATACTTTAATTTATAAATCGAATGATAGTTGTATAAAGCATAAACAAAAGCAACTTATTATGGGGTAAATTAAATAACAATAATAGTGTGTGGATCAGTGAGATCCGTCCTTTCTTCATAAATGATGAAGCGGATGAATGAACAGTTTATTTTTAAATAAAAAGATATAAACACCGCCCATTATTCATTTTACAATATAATTTTAATGAATGCCAAACAAATGAATTTTCGTAGATAAAAAGTTGCTTTGGTACTTTGTCATGCGCATATTAATCACTGTCACTTCTTTCTATTTTGTTTAAAAAGGACTTCAGCTCTTGTATAGCTTTTCTTTATAAAACAAAGTCTATTAAACGGCAATTATGGTTAGTTGAATAAATTTATTCTTCAATGAAGGAGCATGTATATATATTATTACCTCCGCCGAAGGAGGGATTGTTTTCACTGGCGTTGGTTTGTTGGTTTGTTTGTTTGTTGTCAGCAGGATAACTCAAAGAGTGCGGAACGGATTCGGATGAACTTTGTGGAGTTGTTGGAAATGCCAACAGAAAAAGTGATTAAATTTTGGCATCTCTGAGTGCAGAATTAAGATGCAAAATGAGCTAAATACTAATAAATATTTCAGTTAGCCTACTCTGCCAATAGATGTCGCTGTGCTGTGAAATCGGGTGCCGGAAGCGTCTTCCTCTCGAATTTACGTCGAGGGGAACCCTCCCCGTCCCTCTACGCCGCACCAGTCGTAAAAAATCCGCCTCGGAAGGCTCATAAGGACCCCGTGACGGCGGAGGTTTGCACTCTCTGAGTGTATATATGCCTCTAGTTGAAAGGTGGATTTCGATTAATACAAGTAAGAGGAGGCCGGCGAAGTGGTCATAACATATGTACTTAAATATTAAATCGATCATCAAATTTTTTAATGGTCGCAACAATAGATGTAGAGGTAAAACTGTCAAGAAATTCGAAGGTTTGAGCTCCAGATTTGTTTGAAACGCAGTTTCAAACTTCCCATCGAAATTTGTACCTATTTATTCGTATTTGTTCTAGTCTCTTATGAAATTAATAAAATAGTCTTAAATTTTTTTTTGGTGCATCAATTATTCATTTATATCTATGTATGCTATGTACAATTAACTTATATTGAACAAGTAAATACTTTTATATCTAGACAATAATATAAAGTTATGTCTGAATAAAAAGTGTTATCTATAATTTATGGCTTTTAGAATGAATAAATAATTGAAATCGAATTTATTTTCATGGAAGAAAAAATGATATGAACCGTCAATATCATTTTAAATCGATAATATATATATATATATATATATTTGTAGATATCATATCTTGTATTTCGGTTCAGAGAATAAAGTAATTATAATGCGCTGAATCCTATTAGGAAGTAAAATCTTCAATTGGCTTTCTTGGATAGAAGTATTTTTAATCATTCATTAAAAACCCTGAGAATTAGTTTTCTTCTCTTTAAGAACTCAATCCCATGCTTATTAAATCATTGAATAAATAAATTGTTTTGTACTTAGAGTCCCCTACAAAAAGTATGAGATATCATTTATTAAAATTGATATTTTCTACGCTAAAGACTGATTCAAGCCTAAGCTTTCCCTCTTGAATGGCTTTTTGCTAAAAATAGATAAGGATATAAATCATTGAGCTATATAATAGCAAGACACAGAGAATAAAAACTACTTGCCTGGAAGTATATGCATCTAAAATGGCTACCCCACTGGGCAAACCATTTAGTAGTAAAAAGATGCAATAAAGGTCAAAGGTCATGTCATGTTATATAGAGAAGTTTGCCCTTAAACGACTTTGCTTGCGTTTTATTCCTTACGATTTCATATTTAGAGAATATAGAGTACAAAAGTAACGTAGGGGTAGCCATTGTTGGGAGAAAGACAGCGAGGTAAAAAATGGATCTAGAGTGAGACTTCATCGTTTTTTTATATCATGAAATGGTGAGTGAATTGTACTCCCTATTTCACGGCGAAAATATAATATATATATTAAGTCTAACTCTTTACCGCTGACCACCTAATGAACAGATGCCCATCAATTTCATATGAGAGATAACAAATCATGCAAAAAGAGGATGAAGATCTTAGGTACGGTACAATTCAGCGCTGCCGACTCAGCGCCGCCGATTCAGCACTGCCGATTCAGCGCCGGCCAATTCAGTACCGGCCGATTCAGCGCCAGCCAATTCAGCACGGCCAATTCAGCGCCGGCCGATTCAGCGCCAGCCTCAATGACTTTGATTTAAAAAATCCAGACCTTTTTTCAAATAAAATTTTGTTTTCTTTGACTTTTAAATCAAAGTCATTGAGGCTGGCGCTGAATCGGTCGGCGCTGATGGCCGGCGCTGAGTTGTCTGCTGAGTCTGCCCGAAGATCTTCGTATTGTTTAATTTATTAAATGTAAAAAGATGCAACGAATTATGATTTTAACTTTAATTTAATTGCTTCATAAGTAGATTATGAAATAATTTCGATAATGTATACTCAATAGCCATTTTTGCTGTTGTAGCACAATTACCCCTTTGTGTGGTCGTGTTCTTTTGCTGTATGTATTTGCTTTTATCAATGTATAATTGTAATATTTGTATGTACTATGGTAAGACATTAATAAATTCTTAACTAACATAAGTCTAACTCTTTCTTTACTACCTTCTATCGCTGTCTTTCTCCTAACCTTAGAGAGCTATCAAATACCCCAATTTTCAACTCTATAGATACATGCTGAAATAGAACAATAAGTCCCTTGTTTTCTTTGTTATTTTATCAAAATTACGAATAGATATTTCGTCCATACCGCAACATAACATGGCTGCCATTGTAAATGCAGCAATTCATTTATCTTTGAGAGACAGAGTGTTAACAGGGTGGGGTACCTTCTGTATACACCTGTGTATTGTTTTCCTGATTTATAGGACATGATTACAGATATTTATATGTAACGGGAATAGTGTCTTGATCAGCAAGGCATATTCCTTCATTGTTAATAAACATATCTATATAACAATTCACCAATCTCTGTCCGTCCGTCTGTATGTCCACACGCTATCTCCTCCCATATTTATGGTCAGATTTGAACTTTGAAGGTACTTATGGAATACTCGGATCAAGGTGGACCTAATAAAACTATTTACAAAGTGATGGAACCAGAAATTAACCAAAAAATCACCCTTTCTGATTTTACTACCTACTTTTTAAGGTAAAGAGAGGAAAAAAGAAAAAGAAAAAAGCATCTCATGTGACTTAAAACATATTCTTTGTACAAAGTCAACTTTTATGAGGAATGTTTGTACAAAACAGAAAATTATTGACATTTAGAAACCTATTGTATCTCCACAAATCCATGATATCTCCACAAAATCCATGATCTTATATAATTTTATGAACTGTGTCAAAAAAAAATGTAATATGGACATCTGGGCGCCGTAGGCGGCCAAATATGCGAGTAATTATAATTCAAGAATATAACATAAAAAGGCTTTAATGTCATCGTACTAAGAGGGAGTACCATTAACTCCATCTGGCGAAGATATAAGATAACTACCCACTACACATAATGTATTTTTCTTCCCTTCTTGAGTCCATTGAGCCTACAGTATTAGTAAGATCGGTAACGACCTGTATTACAGCACCTATCCTATTGAAAATACTCTTAATATACTCAGAACAATAACCTACGCTTAAACACCTTCGTTGAAGTACAGTTTGCATCTTTACAAAGGTCTCATGGATCGTTGACGGTCTTGATGCCGAGCAGGTTTCGTCGACAACGAATTTAAGTATTGCAAAATCCGCAAATCGTGAAACCTGAACCATTCAAGATACTTTGGTTCTTCTCCATGGACCTTCGAGGAGCAATAAACTTAAATATTAATGTAATATATATATATATATATACTCATGTAAACAAAGAGGGATATTTCCAATAATAAAAATCAAAAAAATATGACGTCATCACTTAGACAATTTGCCTGTATATCTAATACCTACACCATCGAAATAAATAAAATAATAAATAATAATATGGTGGTCTAATATCGATGAAGCCACACAGCCTCGTATATAATTTCATGTAAAAAAGATTTTTATGCCTGTGTAACTACATTCACATGATTTCAGCGAATGAATCAAATTGGTATAAAATATGATATTTTCATTAGATTTTCAATTTTCAGGCAGAAAACTCCGCCAATTTATTAACTTCTGAAATGGTTTGATTATTTATATTTTTCACTAGTCCATAAAAGTAGTAATCCTTTCTATCAAACAGACAGAAGGATAATGAGAGAAAAGGAAGAGAATATAGATATTTTTATGCCAATAAATCATAACAAATTAATAATGTGACGTCATGTGTGACGTTTCAGTTTTTCTTTACTAATCAGAGGAGTCTTAACATTGTGTTCTGCGCATCTTGTATTATCTATTATCTTTGTATATGAGTATAAAAATACTTTTTCCTGGTTGTAGGACAAATTTGAAGATATTAAAATGTTACCTCAACTCATATAGTGTTACTTTGGCCTTAACAACATTGACATAGTATAAGGAATATAGATAAATTAATTTTGTCATTATTTCATAAAAAGAATTTGATTGTATCACAAGGAAAACAGCAATATGCGACAACAATTAAATATTATGCAAAAAAAAGTAAGGGGTTATACTAAATATATTTATCTTTATTACATAGAATCTAGAGTCATGGCTACTTAGAAAATACAGTGGATTTTAGTAAAAGCCGAAAGAGTGTCATCGGAGGTTATCAATTCAATGCAAAAAGAAAAACATGTCACAGTTGCAAAACAGTTTTAATTGAGCAAATTATCTTTTAATTGAGCATTTGTACTTCAACCGTATTAATACTGATGATACGAGGAAAATTAACCCATTACGTATCTTAATATACTTGAATCCAAAAAGTAATCTCAGTTCTTGAAACAGTAATTACTTCAGTCCTTGGGGAATATGAGTACATAAGGATAATTAGCTATTTTTTTACAAAAACAAAATCCTCATTAAGCAAAATAATATTATGATGAACGCCTTGAATTAAACATTAAGGAAACATTTATTATAATACATATATGTCTATCAACGTCAACGATGAAAACAAACAAATATATAATGACAGATATGAATGAGGTCATAGCCCTATTCCTTAAAAAATATATATATATATTATATATATATATATGATATATAGATAAATAAATGAACAACATTCTCCACTTATATTTGAAGGGATAGTTATAATAAAAAACCTCAAGAAAAAATGGTCAATCAACCAAGGCAAAAAAATATCATTTATGTATATTATGTTCAAAGTCCATGTAACTATGTAGCAGAGAGAAATGAAAAAATATTTACAATGATATATATCAATCACCTGTTAACAAATTATTGCGGCAAATTGTAACAAATAAGTTCAACAGTGGTTAATGTTTAAAAAAATTGAATGATAAACGTAGGTTCTTTAGCTTAACGAGTCCATGGGACAAGAGAAAAAATTAAAAAGGGGTATAAAAACATTATATATTATTTTATTATTATGTTTAATAAGATATAGTTATAAACAAAGATGTATTATATATATGTATATATATATTCGATCTACTTTAAAGAGTATAATATATGAATGGACAAAAATTCAATCAAATAACAATATATTGCTTTGTTGATCTTTGAAGCCATAACAGAATAAATGAAATGGAAACTGGGATAGCTTATCATGAAATCCCCAAAAATGAATTTACCTAGAAGTATTTGGATACCTGAGGGCTTTCTCAGAGGTCTTTATTCAACTTTCAACATCAATATTCCAGATATATATTAGGTTAGTTTTGTTAGATGTCGTGGGAGTTTAATAGCATTCAATTCATGAAGCATATTTCGTTATACTCTATGAAGTTATACTTTCGTTATACTTTACGATATATGCTTGATGAATTGATGATTTAACGAGTTTTGTTGTTGTTATGTTCAATTCCTGCCTCTAATTAAGTTATTCTGTAGATAAAAATATATTTCATTAAAATAAGATCCTACTAATATTCTACGATCTATGTTTTATATTAGTGTTTTAAAAATAAATACAAAGTAAAAATATGACTTTATTTTGAACTCTTGTGAAAATTTATAACATAGGAGTATATAGTGATGCCACAATCCCCATTCAGTCCTAGCAGGCTGAACTCCTTCTGTCTGATATACCTTATCTCTATGTATCTTGATTGACCCATATATAAGGCGCACTGGATTGTTAGAAAAAACTATTTTATTTCCATTTTAGAGTAATTTAAATGTTAAAAAGTAAGACTTATATTTTATATCACAAAAGAGCATCTTCATACCAACTTAAAATACTTAAAGTACATCTCCTTGAGTCCATTCAACATTAAAATCCATGCCAATAACTTTTATTATTATCCAAAGTCGTTCACATAGTGACAAAACCATATATTTATTATTGTGTAAGAAAAACCTCGTAAAATATTTACGATCAATTAATGTACGCTAATGGACTCGTCTTTATTAAGATAATAGGAATTGACTCCTAAAGGACCCATAACTAAGATTTATAGTTGATATTTATGACTCGATGCGAGATGTGATGTGAAAAGAATTAATCCTTGAGAATATTTGTAGAGGAGAAAGGTATTGCTTTGCTTGAGGCAATGAATCATTGCTGGTAAGGTTTATAATCTTAAAAATAATATATATATATATTTATATATATATATATATATATATATATATATATAGAATGTATGTTTTCGCAGAGGAATGTCGTAAAGCTGCGAAAATACTCAATAAGACGATTAAATAATTACATTATGAATGTTTCATTAATAATATAAGTGTTGAAGTTATTTTATATCTAAGTATGAGGGAAAAGGAAAAGTAATGATGGCCCAAGGATGTTTAGAGGATTTATTACTAGGCAACTGGGAAAACCAAGAAGAAAATGTACAGTGCAAAACAAATAAATAGTGTTCGATGCTAATTATCAAGGGACACTAGCGGTTGAACAGATGAAACGAATAAAAAGACAAGCTTTAGTTGGGTGTCTTTCCCATTTAAAGTATAAGTTATGCCTTTCATAGTCTGGATCGATCTCCTTTAGATCCACAATAACTTTTTCAATTTATTGAATCTCTCAAAAAGACACTATGAATACAAATCATCCATAAAATATATATATTATATCATATATATATATATATATATATATATATATATATATATATCATATATACTCTTCCTTTCGTCTATATACTATACTATTCAAATGTTTCTGAACTTGAGACTTATCCAATGAATATATGATATATCACAGCAGTAACCAAACATAAGGGAATGTCTCGTTGACAAATCGGGGAAAAAGCAGTACCTGGGCCAGATTGATAGAAGGAGACAAGAATTTGAAATAAAAGCAAAAAAACTGATCACCTCTAGATTGCAGTTCATGCTCTATAAATTTAGAAGCTCCAAAACAGTACTTCCCTCCGACATCATCGAACCCATTCTAATAATGTAATATTTAATATGTAAACTAAAATAAGTGTGTAATTTATTTACAAGATGGATGCGAATTGAAATATAATAGTACCGTTGTGTACAAGAAAAAGTTTTATTATAAATATTGTTAAAAAAGTACATACTCGTCATTGGGTGAGGTTTTTGTATTATGTCAACTTGAATGTCTAGTATAAAATATCTCAGAATTTTAAACTTAGAAGAAATGAATTATCCCTTAAAAGAACCTCACTTTGGACTAATATCATTAATAGGGGATTTGTAAGATTTTTAGACTAAAGGATATTTGCCCCAAGAGCTACACAGGTGTTTTAAATAGAAAAACCTCATCAAACGATGGAAAAAGCTATGTAATTGACCATATGGTTCGATTGATGCTATCCATAAACAAGCAACGTAATACATTAATCCAATTAGGGATCTGGAGCAATAACATATTGTTATTCTTGTATGTACTTGAAACAAAAATGCTATTTATAAAGCGTGTAAGACTGCTGGTTCTCAATGTTTAGAACTCAATTTGTTCGACTCTCGAGAGGGGAACGTTCAATCTGATGCACCTAACTGAAAAGAGATTGCCCTGGTTGGACGGATTAATTTTTTTGTTGTAATTCTATTATGTCAAGGACACTTAAAATTCTATGTAACCAACAGACAAAAAAATATCCTATTGGGATTTTAAAAAAAACATGGAAGGGCCATACATTAAAGTATTAAATCTTACCATCTACTCACCATTACCGGATTTGATGCTATCTCCATGAGTCGAAAATGGTTCTGAGAAAGACCTCCTGGGTCTCACCAAAAGAAGACCCCCCCCCCTCCCTCTATATATAACCAACATGAGCATCAACGCAGTCAATGATAATAGAAAAACAAAAACAAATCCTCGACAAATTACACACCTTATATTATTTATTATTATCTGTGTGTAAGCAGGAGACCACATCCAACACACCTCAATTCAACCGTTCTAAAGGGAAGGGGGGGGGGGATTTAAAATAGCTTTCTAACTTTATTTTTACTCCTCCCACCACATAAAACCACACACACACTCATAAGGATATAGCTCCAATCCGTTTAAAGTCCCTCAACGGTGCCATTTTCTTCACCTTTGTACATAGATGGAGTAACAGAATGGGAGTCTTTCCTTGGCGTTAAAAGGGAACGTATCCCGCGAGGTTGCGTGAATTGGGGATTCCTCATAAGGTTAATGATTGCGTCATTAAATACTTGCATATTTACTAATAAAATAATAATAAAGTGATTATTTGGGATCAACTTTATGTATTGGTCATGTTATATTTTCACTAATAATAGTACATAATATATTTTTGGATCAACATCTCAAGACAGCAATTGATATGGTGTATATGGGAGATTGCGGTATTATATACTTCCTAAGGAGTAACATACTAATATTCGATAGGACATACTAAACTATTTTGTCTTGTGTAATATATTTTTATAAGTAATTGTTAAATGACGATTTCTGGGGATGACCATCTCAATACAACTCTTCCTATGACATTAAAAGGGAACTTCTGAGATTGCGGTCGTTGGCACTTTCATAAAATGTAATAATTGTATGTAGAAACTATAATGCTGTGTTTAAATAAAATTATCCATACGAATCTTCCTGTGTTGTTAAAGGGAAACGTATCGTATGAGGGTGCGTGTCTAAGTATGCACTCCCTTGAGGGAGCAATGTCCACGATATGAAAATGTATAGTTTGATAAGCATATTGATATACATATAGAGTGCTCATAACATATTACAATGCAAGAGATTATCGACAGCTGAAAGATAGAAAGAGAAAAACATACTTTCAATTTAGAATACTATATCAGTGCTTTAATTGCTAATTTTCCTTCGTTAATTGTTATTATTTATTGTAACTTGTTTCAATATAATATAATGTAGTGTGTGTTCACCCTAGTGTTCTGTGATGACGTCGATGGACTTCTTTCTTATTTTGGATGCGAGGATGCAGTTTCAAAGATTAAACTTGAGGCATATATACACTCAGAGAGTGCAAACCTCCGCCGTCACGGGGTCCTTATGAGCCTTCCGGGTGGATTTTTCACGGACTGGGGTGGCGTAGAGGGACGGGGGAGGGTTCCCCTCGACGGAAATTCCGA
>CP045902.1:13552166-13570630 GCA_013387185.1 Caligus rogercresseyi
TAATGACGAAGGAACGAAATATATAAACGTTCTGGCCCGGTTTTGGCCCGCCCGGCTTGAAAAAATTAAGTCCTGGCCCGGTTCCGTCGAAAAAAATTGTCCCAGTCATTTTTGCCTGATATATATATATATAACATATAAATAGATGAGAGAGAGATAGAACAGACAGAGATGACAGAGAGAGAAGGAGAGAATTTACATTTGGTTCTTCAAATGTCTTAGCATTAATTAAACTTAAATTGCATGTTGCAGTTATTTGTGTGTTCTAATCGCGTTATATTTTAGTTGTTGTTGTTTAGGTTTTAATAGCTCTTAGAAGCTCTTTCTCAGCCCCATAGCGAATTCACAAGGTTATACCACATATCATAAACTGCTTGGTTCTGCTCGTGGGCATGTTTCCTTAAAAGTATCTCAAAGAGCAGTTCAGAGATTTGGTGTAAAGCTCCTTAGGATGAATAGACCCAGTGAATGAAATTATTTTGAGATATCAATAAGATTTTTATTGCGGCTCAAATGTCCTTCTTTCTAACTATTAATACTGCCTGAAGTGAGGGGCCTGATATATAAATATTTTTTGCTGCACTGAATCATGTGCAATCAAATGACTGCCTACGAATTCAAAGTTTAAGAAACAAAACTGTAGGGTCCTATTGTTCTATGAACAAGCATAAAAATACAGCCATAAGTTCAAAGAATACCAAAATATGTCTGCAAACCCCATCAAATTCATATTTAAAAAAATATCAACCACATTGTAAAACAGAACAGAAAAATTGTTTATTTCTTGTTCATAGATACATTTTTATTGGAGATTGTAAGACTGTATTGTTGTTTGTTCAAGGAAAAATGGTTCGTCTAAATACATTTAGTATATTTAGACAATGTTTAGTCCAATTCTGGTCAATATACAACAAAATGCCATCGAATTGGATTTTATATTATTTTTAAGTAGTATTTCAATAATGAATAAATTTATCAATATCTCAGCGGGCTTCATGATCTCACGGTATTAAACCAAAATTGTTTGTAATGATACTTCAGTGTTATCATGACAACAAAAAAAGTTGCTAATCACCAAAGTATTTAATTTAATCTTTATTCTTTTAATATATGTTCTAAATCCAACGAGATGTAATTATTTTTCCCTCCTAATGTTCGGTTTAATATGTTGATGATGATATAAAAGAAAACAAAAAACCTAGAGCAAATGCTCAATAAAAACATAATTAAACATTTTAGTTTAATTTTTTGCTCTGGTGTAGAACGCATACTGTGATATCCTCGGATAGGATGAATAAAGTTGGACAAGGCGGAATATTGAAACCAAGTGATCTTTATTGCTCTAATGTAGATCAAAGATGTGAAGCCCCTATATATAAGGATCAGTCTCTTTTATAGTAAAAATTCGAGAGGGGGGAGTATCCTTTGTATGTAGACAAGCAAGAGTCTTGCCTGAGCCGAGTAAGAGAGGTACACAAGCAAAGAGTCTTGTCTGAGCAAGAGTAAGAGATCTTACATTAGAGGTTGTACGTATTACTACACATACAATAAATTACACATAATATCAAGTAAAAGCTATCAATTATCATAATATTTATGCGAAACAACTTATAAGAACTAAAAAACTACAATCATATAACTAAAAACACCCAAAAATTGTGCGTTAAGGCGTGTTCAACTCTCAATGTTGAGGGCGCAGGTTCGAATACTCCTGAGAGAGGATGGTCATTTTTGGTCTACCTCATTGATAAGATCCTAGGTTCGATAGACTAATTTTAATGCTATGATGCTTATTATATCCTGTCGGATGCAATTCTCTCGACCCATATGTATAGGTAAAAAAAGTTATTATAAGTGCTAAAAATAACTATATCTTTTTGAAATTACTGTTTTATGTTCTTGGTGTTTGGTGGAGAGGCGTCGATAATACTTAACTATCCTTCCGGTGAACGTCCACGTTCCTCCTTCGTCTGGCGAGGGGATTTTCAACGATAATACCGCATATCTTGCAGCTTCAGATGCTTCCTAGTTCGTGAGGATGGAGGGGTTCGTAGGAGGTCAGCTTATGACAAATCAGCCCTTAGAGTTGATAATACTAAGGTCACAACGCATTAGTTTCCGGAGACTTTATGCTTTTTCCCCAGGCCGAAAAGGATAATGCCTTTCCAAGCATTCGAGGATTCATATTATAGAGGGGTAGGTAGAGCAAAGGACGTCCTGAAGAATTTTAACTGCACGGCATTCAACAAATAGATCCGAAAATAAGTTTATTTTCAGAGAACTGTAAGAATTCTGAATGTGATAGTCATTTCTAGTGTTGTGTCGGTCCCAATTTATTCGGTCCGGTCCAGTCCAGTCTAGGACCGGTCCTATCGGTCCTTAGAACTGTCGGTCCTTGAGATTGTCATTTTTCAGTCCTTATATATTCATAAAATGTTGAATGAGTATTTATTTAATACGTTCTCTTCTGCTAATAATATATGTATATTTTTCTATTATACTGCGTGAATTCAATAGTAACAAAAGGGGTTAATAATATTTATATTAGACAATTTGGAAACATTTTTTATCATAATATAGGCTTTTCAGCGTACTCATCGTCGGTCATTTCTCATCAAATGTTTCTCTAAAATTAAATTAGTTCCCAACCCTTCCGTTTAAAAACCATTAAGACTATTTTTTAAGTATGCTATAAACATCGAATATTTATTGTTTAATAATAACCAATATTTAATACTTATAATAAACAAGTAAAAAATTATATTTGTTATCAGCTCATTGAAGATTTTACTTTCTTCATATAAAGGATTTTTCCTTTTCATAGCATTAAGAGATCTTGACAATATGACGTAGGCTACGACGTAAAAAGCACATTTTTCCTTTTCATAGCATAAGAGATGTTGACAACATGACGTAGCCTACGACGTAAAAAACACATTTTCCTTTTCTAAGGACCAACAAAAGGACTGGACTGGACCGAATGGCCCGGACTGGACTGCAACTCCTCGTATCTTGATAAGGGCCGACACAACACTAGTCATTTCCTCCCAAATGTCCGGTCGAGGTACTTCGAAAATAGAATTGCTTGTGAGCGTGATCTCGTATGACATCTACGGTCGTATTTGTTATCGTAGATGGGTATTAGTTTCCATAGTATACGTTGAGATGCACAGCAGACCCAAGAGAGTCTTGACAGTTAAATGGTTAGTTAAATCTTAGCCGACATCAACCACCAGTACATTTCGTCATAAGCTACAGACATTAACTCGTCGAGACCTCACCTTTTTTATAATTAGGTTTCATGACGAATATAATTTGTTATTGAACCCTAAGTGAATATTTAATTTCCCTGATCCTTGTTACTTTTTTACCTTAATTTTTAAGTAAAAAAAGTGACAATCACAAATTATATCCGTCATATATAAAAGTATAAAAATATATATTATCAATGAAAGCAGAAATAAACTCCAATTATATCTACAGTTGAATAAAAAATAATAGTTATTTAACGAAAAAATGTATCCTTTATTATTGGAATAACTATGAATAACACTATGTAACAAAATTAAGGTCTTTGTTTGTCCTTTGGCTGAAATTCATAATTTGGGTCCCCATTTTTTTACGTAGATTCCAAAATGCCACTTAAATTTTGTCCGAAAAAGGTTTGGCCTTTATGATCTTTTTTTTGAATTTCCAATTTTCATCATTTCTAATGGTTCATTTATCTTCGTGGAAAGTAAAAACCATAAATGTCAGTAGTATTTATTTTTCTACTATACCTATATATATGTGCATTTCAAATCCGTTTTTATAATTTATATATCTTTCGTACAAATATATATTTTCGCCTATCTTCCTGCAGCTCCAAGCAGAGCCCTCTGATCTCTCCGGTCTTATTGGCTCATATTTTTCTTTGCTATCAAGGCCTTTGAGTTTAAAGGGCAAATCTAGCGCCTTCGTTTTGTCGGAGATTTTCATCTCTCTTGAGGAGAGCCCAAACATAATTAATATTATTATTATCTTTATGTTTTAAATGTATAAAACCAATATCAATTATAAATTAATAAATTATCCAAAACTCGAACGATATACAATATACCTGTAATCATATTCAGAGCTGTGTTAGGAGATATTATCAATTTTGCAGCGGGAATTATTATTACCTCCGCCGAAGGAGGTATTGTTTTCACTGGCGTTGGTTTGTTGGTTGGTTTGTTTGTCAGCAGGATGACTCAAAAAGTGCGGACGGATTCGAATGAAACTTTGTGGAGTTGTTGGAAATGCAAAAAGGAACAAGTGATTAAATTTTGGTATCTCTGAGTGCTTCTTTAAGATGCAAAATGAGCTAAATACTAATAAAATTTCAAGTTAGCCTACTCTGCCAATAGAATCGCTGTGCTGTGGTCTCAAAGAAGAGAGCACAACACAGCGACATCTATTGGCAAATGACAAAAAGACCAAGTGATTCATTTGGTGGGGATCGGCGGAGGTTTGCACTCTCTGAGTCCTCTAGTTTATTATGTCACCGGCCCATCTCTACGTGGCGCTACGAAATCCAAGATGGAATTGTGATGTGGGAGAGTAATTAAAACTAAAATGTTGAATAATTATTTCTTTTTACGTCATTAATGTTATTACACTGAAATAAATTGTATGTATCGTTCGTGATACATTTTTTTAATTAAGTTCTTGTAATGCCACATTAAGACATAAAAGTATGAAAAGCCTATTATTAATAATATAAATGCTATATCATCATGTCAAAAGCATACGTTTAAAGTATGAAAGAGTAGACATGCTACTACATACATTATTACTTTGTTCGCCCCCAAACCACAGAGGCACATAATTTAACTAGAGGCATGTATACACTCAGAGAGTGCAAACCTCCGCCGATCCCCACCAAATGAATCACTTGGTCTTTTTGTCATTTGCCAATAGATGTCGCTCGCTGTCTGTGGCTTTCCTCTTTGAGATTTTAGGATTACAGGTATTGTATATTGTTATATCTTTGAGATTTGATTCATTAATTATATTTATATTGATATTGGTTTTATACATTTAAAACATAAAGATAATAATATTATTATGTTTGGGCTCTCCTCAAGAGAGATGAAAATCTCCGACAAAACGAAGGCGCTAGATTTTGCCCTTTTAAACTCAAAGCCTTGATAGCAAAGAAGCTTGAAAAATATGAGCCAATAGACCGGGAGAGATCATAGGGCTCCTGCTTGGAGCTGCAGGAAGATAGGCGGCTTTTTCACTCAAAATCCCATCGTTGGACGGTTCATCATGGACATTCGCGGCTGAGTTGATAAAATACTACGCGACTCAAAATCAACGCTTTTACCCAATTTTGAGGAAAATAATCAAGAATATAAGAAATTTGCATGATTTAATTGTTTTTAATGTGTTTGTCAGCTTATTCTTTTAATACTTGTTAATTAATTTTATGGTTTGTTGAAGTTCTATGCTAAATTTAAACTGTAATGTTTGTTTTTGTATTTTATACTATTAGCATCATTTGTATATACCTGTGCTGTATATATGTGAACAGTTTAATAAAAAACATATCGATACACTAATGAGTATTGAATAAGCCATCAGCAACATTTATATTGGTCCTATATTTTGTTACATAGTTTGAAGCATGCATACATTTTTATACTTTAAGCTGTGCTGATGAAGGAATCCCATTGATTTGAAAATAATGGTGAGTATATTACAAGGACATTATTTTCAGATTACATTAAAACATAATATATTTTTATATAAAACAAATACCCACCATATTACGAGAGACCTTGTCCTTGGAGCGATATATAACTTTTAGTTGGACGCGTTTATAAACTCTAAAAGAACGTAGATAACTGTTTGATATTTACACAATATATTTGAGTGGAAAGTCTCTAAAGACCTCTTAAATAAAACATTTGTCTACTTGGTTCATCTTCCTTTATTCGATAAATATAGAACATCGATAAAAGTCAGAGAAGGGTCTGAGAAGAAGCATGTCTAACCAAAATGGTTTGTTTTTCTGGGAATATATGTTAGAGACAAATAAAGACTGATAGGAACTGTGTTTGCAATATTTGTACATATATTCAAGATGATGACAAATGGATTTGGATCTGAATCGGAATAGGCCTTTTGCCTCTGTCTCACCCTTTTGCACTTCAATTTTTTGAACACAAACCCTTTGGTGCAAGATGTGCCCCCCCCCCCCCCCCAAGGTATATATCAACTTGGACTTTACCAACCTAAAGAATCATAGTTTTAGTGTACAATGTACTGTAGCTATCGTAAATATTGAATAAGTATAAAATATATCGAGGGCCTTAGTTCAATGTGCAAAGGCACTTTAAACTCTCAATTTGAATGGGAAAGGTTTGACTTTTTTGGGGATAACCTTATTTATAAGATCCTAGATTTATTAGTATAATTTACAAGCTATAATGCGTAAATATATCCACAATGATGCAACTCTATCCAAATAAAGAAGCAACAAAGTTATAATTAAATATTCTTAAGGAGCTCTTGATCTCTCACCGAGTTCTGACTATAAATAAGCTTAATAAAAATGTATGTGCTTTTTAAATTAATTAAATCAATATTAAAAAATTTCCTACTTAAAAGTTTCACGTACTTTAATTTGTATTGATATTCTTGAAATTGGTATTGATATTTAATATCATTCTATTTATTGTCAAATATATATTGGTGCAATAAGTTATATATATATATAAATTACTTCAAGTATTGCTCAAATTCCTATGTTTTTTAATCAAAGAAATAACAACCTTGAAGAGTTATCATTGCCTATATACATTTGTAGAATTTATGTTTATGTTAGTAACCCTTTCAAAGGCTGCATTCCCAGGATTAAATTATTATATATTGCTTTTCTACACACACAAATCATATGCTGAAAAAATATCAGAAAATCTTTTCATATATATACGGAAATCCTCAATATCAAATTATTAGTGTTGCAGGGCTAAATTGACAACATTTGATTGTTAATAGACACTAGTCGAAATGAATTATGAATGAGTTGAAAAACATAATATTACAAAAAAAGATATTTTTGTTGTTGGAGGACCCATGTATTCCTCTTTTTGAACGGACTTTAGTTTCACTTGCACGTATGAGTAGCCAAGTATTGCCTTTAGATTCCGAGCTCCTAAGTTGGTAATTGTCGTATACGAATGTTCTTTTAAAAGAATATCAGAATTACTGATTCTAGGACTAAAGTTTACTGGTTCATTTGGCCCCAGCAAAGGAAGAATATGGATCAAAAGAGATTTCCAGGACTCCATTGGAAAACATATTTTTTGTTGTCTATTCAATGATCTTGGACAAGCAATGTGTTAGTACAATTAGTCTATCAAACAAAGGATCTTTTCAATGAGGTGGATGAGCAAAAAAAAACACTCTCTCAACATCGCTTATCCCCTGAGAAAACAAGCCTCCTAGATATTTTGATTCATTTGATGAGTAAATTTGTGAAAACATCCTTTTATCTTGAAAAATATTTACTTTTAATCTATGAGATATGGATACTGAAGCCAGAAAACACAGAGGAGTAAAGGCATAGTTACACATACATGAATTGATCTAAGCTCTTCGAGATAATTTTACCCAACCATATTTATATGGAGGCTTCTTCTTTAATTTCTAACAAAAGTGTTTGTACATAATTATTTTATAATTATAGAGAAATATAATTAACTTATTCCTAACCTGAAGAGTCTCGGGATCGAAAAAGAGTGACTTTCCGCATGGAAATTGGAATCTTTGGGCACCTCGATCATGAAAGGAGGAGATTCATCAAGACCTACTCCTACCATTTGTCTTCACATATCTACCCTCATCCGGGTCTCGCATGACTACGGAGACTCCTCTCATGAACCCTCCTTCTACATGTCTCGTCAATCTAGAAAAGGAAGTCTTAGGATTACTCTTCCTCAGCAAGCAAATGAAAGAGTCCTCATCACCCTTCGAGTCTCATCTGTAAAGGCTCACGATTTGGAAATCAATGTTTATGATAAAATATTCTCCGGATCAACCCACTATATCAGTCTCAGAGTCGAAAACACAATGGACTTCCTGCATGAAAAGGGAGATTTTGGGACTCTGGATAAAAAAGGATGGATATCTCAAGCCTTCTTCCTTCCCCTTTTATTTGCCTTCCTAGATTATAAATTATATGAAAAGATTAATCATAACATTAAAAAAAGTGGACAACATCTTTCAAGACATATGTTGAAAAAGATTAAGTATACATATTAATCACTCAAAATCAACAGAACTAATAATACAACAATACTTAACTCATCATTTGTATTTTCTTGTGGCAATGACCTGAATTAAAGATACTTGAAGCAATGCCATTATATAATCATTCAAGTACTTTTTCTTCGGATCATAAGACATTGAATGGAGATTGATAGATACAACTCCCATTGTAATTGAGTACTTTCTTCTATACAACCTGTACGG
Source organism: Caligus rogercresseyi (assembly GCA_013387185.1). NCBI lineage: Eukaryota > Metazoa > Arthropoda > Copepoda > Siphonostomatoida > Caligidae > Caligus > Caligus rogercresseyi. Next base: position 13,560,669 of record CP045902.1, read on the forward strand.
GGTGAGCCAGAGAAAGTGGAGCAAATTGAATGCATTCCTCGCAGATACTTTTTTATTGATCTTAATCATCGTGTTCTAGTATAGGAATGAAGTGGTCTATTTTGACATTTATTTAAAATAGTTTTATATAACCATATATATATATAAACATAATAGATTCGAAGTTATATTTAAACATAAGTAAAGAGTTGAAAGGCTTTTTATTTATCTTGAGGGGAAATAATTAATTATATTTCTTATATATTCCCACTATAAACAATCCAACTTTGAAATTTTGTTGCTGAACATCTAAAATAAGTAGTCCATTTGTATTAACAATTTAAAAAAAAAAAAACAAAACGACACGATATCACTCTTATAAATGTCATTTCCCTATGGTGTAAATCACATGATTACATTTCGAAGTTAAAGTTTGTTGCCACTTTCCTCTGGTACACCCGGTGTACATATATCTACATTCAATAGGATAACTCCTTTATAGCTATACATTGATGGATCAGGGATGAAACAGGTCATACACATTTTCCAATTATCGAAGAAGGGGGAAACGAATGCGTTTTGCACATTTTTGCCATTTTTATGATATGAATGATGTATGGATCATATTGAAGTTATTGATGATGATGATAATATGGAATAAAATAACTATTTTGGATCGAAATAAATGGGTCAATCTTCCATCGCTGGAGATACAACACAGTATTGAAATACGTTGATGGTTGTCTCTAGTTTTTATTCTTGATTGACAAATTATTGCCGGTATTTTTGTTGTAAATGGAAATATGAAATTGATGTCAACTGCAAAAAAAATTCCTTGAAGCTTTGGTCGTCACTAAAGTATGATTGAGCTTATCAAAGAGTCCCTCCTAAATATTCATTTGTATAAGAACTTGTAAGCCTATAGTATACTATGAAAGCGTGTACATAATATCATTTTACTGAAAGTTAACTTCCTTGCTTTTTATATAATCTATTATTAATATTCAGTATATATATTTTATATGTCTACAACGTACACCACATTTATTTTATGTTATATAACACATACAAGTACAGTGCAATGACATACCTATTTGATTATCTAAAAAAGAAAGATTTTTGTACCGAATCGTCACAGGAGATGAGAAATGATGTCTATATGAAGCAAAGAAAGGAATGTGTTGCCTCAGGGTCACCCGAAGCCGAGAGTCAAGCAGGATCTTCACTCTCAAAGGAGAATGATCTGCATTTGGTGGGACTGAGCGGACATGGTGTACTGAGAAATACTCAAAAGAAACACCATAGTCTACAAAGAGCTCTATGCTGCCCTGTTGCATCGTGTAAATGAGGTTATTTGACTGAAAAGACCCAATAGTCAAGTCCAAGTCATCTTGCTCAACGACAACGCTAGGACCCATGTTGCACAAGTCGTCAAAACCGCACTTCAGAAGCACGAATGGGAGATTCTTCAGCATTCACCGTACTCTCCGAACCTTGCACGATCACCTTTTCATCTCTCTATCAATCCATACGAGGGATGTTACCTACAACAACGAAGAATACCTTAAAACTGGCTCAACAACTTTTTCGATACCAGATCGGACGATTTTCGGCAGAAAGGCATCAACAAATTGGTCAAGGAGTGGGGGGAGGTTGTAAACAGTAACGGAGAATGAATCATTGATTAATTTTGGTTATAGTAATTATTTTTTGTTCAAATAAATCTTTATGAAAAAAATACTACGAACTTAGTTACAAACCCTATATATATATATATAATCTATAATATATATATGTACTCATAGAGGCCAGCAGGGAACCAGAATGGGGGGCATGGACTTGCCGTCGCCGGCCACCACACCTAACATCATGGCAGCCTGGGGGTGCTTAGTGGCATTGATGGGAGGGACTATACTGGCACTGGTAGCTAGATACCGTTCATTTCTGGCATTTATGGCCATGTCCACAGTCCAGAACTTCTTATCTGAAAACACACGTAACAGTCCAGAATTCTTCCTCATCCAGTTAATCAATTTCTTTCCCTTCTTGACCCTGAGCAACTTGGTTGAGCTGGAAAGCAGCTGGCACATCCTCCTGACATAGCTGGTCATGTCCAAGTTCCTGGTTGCAATCATGGCCGTCGTGGGGACACCTCCATGACCTTGGCCAGCGTCCTCATGCTTATCGTGGGATCCTCCTCAATTTTGGCCTTGATATCCCCTAACTTTTTCTCATACAGCTTCTTGTTGTGGCCACTAATTCCCTTGGCTCTTGCTATGTCTTTACCATCCACCAAGAGGCATTTAACCTTGTAAACAAGTCTCCTGGAGCACTCATGCTGCCCATAATGGTAGGGAATTGGTCTGTCAACGAATATTCGATGTTTGAATTCGAATAGTATCCCTAAAAGCGAATTCGAACGTGAAAATAATATTCGAATGTTAAAAAACACTTTTACTCTTTTCTAAAAAAAAACGTCATCACTTTTTTTAGAAATTCTTTTCTAGAAAAATGTCATCACTTTTTTTGGATATTCTTTTCTAAAAACGTCACTTTTTTTGGAAATTATTTTCTAAAAAAACGTCGTCAAAAAAAGTCATCACTTTTTTTGGGAGATTCTTTCTAAAAACATCACTTTTTTAGAAGTTCTTTAAAAAAAAACGTCAGTTTTTTTGGAAATTCTTTTCTAAAAAAAATCGAATTAGTTCGAATTCGTGATTTTTTTCAAATGAATATTCGAATGTCATTTTGAGCAATTTTGACAGCCCTAGTAGGGACTGACACTCCGATCTGAAGCAGGACTGAAATCTTTTCACTTTGAACCTTCATAACTTTCGCAGTATTCCACTTAGAAAAGCTTGTGTGTTTTTGTGTATACTCGAAGATTCCAGCAGAAAATCCGAAGCAAACCATTTAAAATCACGAACTTTCCTTTTTATTAGAGGTTTATTGGAGTTTTGTAACTTATGCAGTGTATGTATGTACATGTAAGATTTATTTAACTTTTAGGGGCAATGAGCAGGCATAGGTAGAGGCTACAATTTTACTTTAATAACCATTACACATTTCTAACAACATTGTGATGACAATCAATTCATTTTTTTTAACTGAAATTTATCCTCAAATTTATCAAGTCCATTAAAGATTACCCCAAAGATATCAGTAATCAGAGTGTCATGATTTGAAAGATAATTTTATCTTCGTTTTATCCATGAATTCATTGTTGGGGTACTCCTGATGGTTCAGGCAGAAGTTGTTCATGTTTGTGGGGCATTGTGATGTCCACGATTGCTTGTACACAAGGTATATATATATATATATATATATATATCATATATATATATATATATATATATATATATATATATGTTACACATCATCATGTTAACATGGTGCAATCAAATTTCGAGTCTGCAGTATGCAATGCTTTATCAGTATAGTCTAGTTTTGAATTGTTTTAATTTGGACATTTTAATAAAGTGATAAAGACTCTAATATAAGCCTTTGTTCTTTTCTTTGTGTACGCTTTTGTTTCATTGAACATATGAATACTGCAGTGACTATCTTTGGGGATTTGTTTTTGTTGTTGTTTATGGCTTCATTTTTTGTAAATGCAGTCCTTCTGTCTTCCTAAAACATGTGATATATATGCACAATGTACATGCTAGTCTAAGAGCCGGTCCTTTATTTATTTACTTTAAAATAAGAGCCAAACTGATTATAAAAATCCTACTAAGGACAGGTATGAGCCGAATTGGCACGGATCTGATAGGCTGAATCTTATAATATCTAAAATATTTTTTCCTGCTGAGATTTTGCTACTACTCCTCCAGTATGTTCACTGTTCAAGTAAGGTTCTCAATGACATCTAGTTACATCCTTACGACTAAATCCACTTCATCTATGACATCACGGTAAATAATTGCATATACCATTAAAAACAAACCTCCCATTGTCTAAAAGTCTTTGAACCTCAAAACGTCTTATCAATTTTTCACACCTTTAAAAAAAATGTTAAGGTAAAGTTTAAATATGATATCATAAAATATTATGTACAAGAGTTCTTAGTGAAAAAAAAACGAGTTTTTAGAGACTAAGGAGGGATACGTTTGTCCTAAGGTGAGCAAAACAATATTTAATTATGGGCCTTAGTTATTTCAATATACATATAAACACATAATTTCATTGAATATGTTTGAGAAAAGAGAAAAATATTTTTCAATGACATCCCCAAATATTATCACATCGTATCGCTCTTTATATCGATTTATATGTGCTTTTAATTATCTTGAAATATATTTTGTTGTTATTACAGTGCCACTTTGGGTATATATATATATATATTTAAAAGTCAGACATTTAAATCCTTAGCGCTTATTAGCATATTAATATATGGTAGACATGGAAGTGCATAATTGAAATGCATACTAAACAACAATATCCTTCAAACAAAATGCATCATTAGCAAGACTACAATTACCAGAAAGTCTTTTTTAAGGAGGACGACAAAGGACTTTGTTTATGTATGTTTATGTGTGCAATGAATGAATGCAATAATTACATTAAAAAGCAGCAATGAAAAAGGCCTGCTATGCAAACACATAGAATATTTTTTCATGTAACATGTTTACTTAAAGCTTTTTAAAGATAACTTTTGAAAAATACTTTAATACAATATTAATGTGTTACTTTGATAATATATAATTTAACATTTAATTACATTGAAAATATATGATATACCTTGATTTTGTCATTTGTGTTTGCTAGATATTTTGTTTTAAAGACGCTATTTTAAAAAGACTCTTTTATCGAATATAGGTATCATAGCTAAGAACACTATTAGAAGTAAAGATAAAGGTTTGTTAAAGGACATCATCGTTTTGGATAGAATAAAAATATAATTTATTAAACATGGATGCAGAATGGGGTCATATTGATCCCAACAGACGTTTGAACTCTTTTTAACATTATGTTTTTACTTAACCAGATGGTTTTTGGTGACTTTTATTATTTCTTATGTTTTATTAAAAGTGACTTTTTTTATCACCATAAGTTTATTAGTTTTGCAGTAAATTTTCTTACCATCTGTGCATGAATGGGGTCACATTTGACTCAATAACTTTTTATCACAATATACTGTATCTCTCAGAAGAAATAAATAAAATGACCCATAAAACTTCTATAAGACTATTTAGAATACAAAATTTTGGAGCATATGTGCATATTTTTGTTAAGAATTTTGTCGACTTTTTTTTCCAAAATAATTATTATGCCTCATTTTCCCCTAAACGTCATTCAAAAGCAACTTAGAAAATTTTAATTTTTGTCTTGCACGAATTGACCAAAATCATTTATAAGTTATTGACAGTAATATTATTAGCTCAAGGAAGACTAAAAACTAATTTTTCAAAGTAAATTTAACTTTGAATAAGCCGTACTGAATCTACAAAAAATAAATTTTATTATATCAATCTATTCGTTATGAAGAAAAAAAAGTAAAATGTGTTACTTTCTGTTATGTAATAACCTTCAAAAGAGTAAAGTCATAAGTTGATTTTAACCCAAAATTTACTTATGAAATAACATCAGGCTCAAGTTTAAGTTTGTTGATTGTTTAGCTCCTAGATCAGCCCCACCACACCGGAACTTAATCCGGTATCAGCCGGTCATGAACTGTCTAGGAACTATTAATTTTATTTTTAAACAAATTAAATTTGGAAAAATAATTGTAACTACTTAAAAGAAATTCCTCCAGCGTCTTCTTCCTCTCTCTGGTTTCCAATATAAGTTCGTCCATTCCAATCCGTGTCCGTGGACAATCAGTAGATTAGATGAATTGGAGTTTCATCTTCCTCATCGCAGAGACGTTGGAGTTTTCGACCTTCCCATTCGGGGAAGATGTCCATTTAAGTAATGTGGCCACTGGCCATGGAGACAATTCGGGTCATAGAAGCCCTCCTATAATGGTACATTTTCTTCCCAGATAGGGCTCGGAAATGAAAAGTTTAAGTTGTAAATTAGATATTCTTACCTCTACAAAGTTGAGTTCAATATTTCAATTTTGATGCAAAACAAGAATACATGCATTCTTGCAACAATACTTTTATATGCTAGGGTTTACTTTGTTAGTACAATTGTACTTACTTGTTAAGATAGCATTATTACTTTTTCTTATTACGTATTACCCAAATAGTAAAAATAGTATTAGTTGTGCCCACCATTTTCAAGTGACAACATTTACACACAAGAAAATAAGAAGAAAATGTGAATACCCTGATAATATGACTAGGGCTGGGCAAAAAATATGCGAATAAAAATCTGGAACCAAAATACGTTTTTTAAATGATTAGCATAATTAGCAATTTTATAGTTTATTCACATATTTAGCCATTTTTTAGTTTATTCGCTTATTACCTCCGCCGAAGGGGTATTGTTTCAATGGTGTTGGTTGTTAGTTTGTTGGTTTGTTTGTCAGCAGGATAACTCAAAAAGTACGGAACGGATTCGGATGAAACTTTGTGGAGTTGTTGGAAATGCCAAAAGAAACAAGTGATTAAATTTTGGCATCTACGAGTGCAGAATTAAGATGCAAAATGAGCTAAATACTAATAAATATTTCAAGTTAGCCTACTGCCAATAGATGTCGCTGTGCTCTGAAATTGGGTGCGGAAGCGTCTTCTCTCGGAATTTCCGTCGAGGGGAACCCTCCCCCGTCCTCTACGCCGCCCCAGTCGTGAAAAATCCGCTCGGAAGGCTCATAAGGACCCCGTGACGGCGGAGGTTTGCCACTCTCTGTTTTGTTATTTTCTTCATTATTCACCACATTTAGCTCATTTTAGCCTCGTTGATTGACAAATGTATGTAGGGAAAAGGGGACGGTCGATCCTTGTCGGAATCTGGCTCAAACATTACAAGTATGCTGTCATTCATAAATTAGATTGAAGCTGGCCACTATCAAGGCAAACCTCAGGACTGGTGGCTGCCATTACCGCACTAGAAGAAAGGATTCCCTTGCGTGAGAACCTGGAAATCATAGAGAAAGTGAGAGGGGAACTGAAGATGGAGTCATTTGCCTCCAAGCTGAACACAGGTTCTAAAGAAGAATCCTGGCTTTGCTATCATGGAGAGTATTGTTGGAATTCTCAATGGGTCATCTACTGAACTCCTAGTCTAGCGCCAAATGACCCTACCTCTTCAAGTGCGCCCCTATAACCACTGTAGACAGCGAGAGGGCATTTTTAAAACTTAAGAAAACATTGAGAGACAGCGCACCAGTCTGACGGATGACCATGTACGCGACATCTTGATTCGCTAATGGAATCATTCCCTGTATGCCTGCAATCTCGTATTGAAATTTCTTCTTATGTATTTATGGTTTACTAGTCACACAGTATCTTTATTTTTACTCTTAATATTATTAGTATGATCAAAAAGTGTAAATAAACCCCTAATATATGTATGAAATAAAAAATATCTAAAATGTAAAAGAAAATGTATTGGCATATTTCATCATTTTTTCGCATATTTCATCATTTTTTCCGCATATTTTTTAGTTTTTTCCATATTTTTGAAGTTAAAAGTTATTTATTTACTCCAGATTTGGCCAGCCCTAATTATGACAGTACTGAAGATTTATATAAAATTAGTGACCCAAATCCTCTCAGTAACATTAATCTTCACTTAACAGAAAGTTATTCGGAAGATGAGGTACTTGAATTGTAAGATCAAAAAGAAAGCGACAATACTTCTTTCACTTCACTTCAGCAGAAAAATGGGTAAGAAAATATACTTCTCTATGGGTGGTCGATCAAAAATTTATATATTGAGGACTCGTCCAGGCATAACATCTTATGCAACATCATAATCTCAGATGATCCTACGTCGACATGCTCACTCATCTCGCGACGACAATAAAAGAGAAACTATTCCTAAAGAAACGAATAGACAGGCAAAAAGGAAATAAAAGATTGGACGGTACTCACATTGATTGTACGAAATGCAAATCTTGGGCTTTGCATTTGAGTGAAGTGATGTATATAAAAGTGAAATACCAAACAGTTTGTCAAGTATAGGATCCTTAGTATGGTTCTCCAATATTTGAAAAAAGTCTTATTGCAGCTAGGTCTTTGGCAGCTAGTCTAATATTTTAAACTAAAATGTATATTACTATATACTTTGTATCCACTGTTACAATTGAAAGAAAGACCTAAAAAATCCGTCAATAGATTTGAAGATTTGATAACTCACATACCCACCTAAGTAAACTTCTACGCAACAAGCTGGCGGCAGTTAGTTTATTCATTGTTTTTTTTACTGAGAACTCAAAACGCTGTTATAACGGGTAATAATTATACCTGTTCAAGGGGCGTTGCCAGAATATACAGTACATGCCATCCCAACCAGCAAAATATGGCTTTGAAATTTTGAATCTTAGCCGACTCAGAAAGTTATTACGGTTCAAACATTTAAATTTATAGTGGAATGGACTCGACAAGAACGGAATTTTGGGAGTGCACGTTGTTATCAAAGTTATGGAAATTTAGATCTCAAAGGAAGAAATATAGCATTCGACAATTTGTTTACTATTTTAAAATTGGTAGGAAAACTGAAGAACAAAAATAATTCATTGGTAGCAGCAACAACATAAAGAGACGAGAAGTACCCATAGAAAATTCCCTTTTTCTTTCTGCTCATCTCTGTCCCTCTCTCCGTCTCTTGCTCATCTCTGTCCCTCTCTCCTTTTCTTATACATATATTACGTCACAGATGGGGCGACAACCTTTTTTCTCTGGTCTGAAAAAGAATATATATAAATATTTCCCATTTTATGAAATACATCTCAGTTGAGATCAAGTTAAATGGAGGTGCTAGTAATTTTTCAACTTTTGTTTACTTTACAAAGAAATTCCGTGAAGTCAAGCAAAGAAATAATTATATAGTGGCTACGCATTAACTAAGAAAGGAATAATGTCGTTACATTAAGGCAAAAATAGAAATGTTATTATGTTATCTTCTCAACATAATAAACATTATTCTCATTCTTTAGTCACGTTCCTATTACAACAAAAACAAAGGGGATATTGTGTGGATGAAAGAGTTGCAAATATTCGAGCATGCTTGTATTTTGCATCATCTTGGATCTATGCTGCTATCATGCATGGACTTTACACATGAATGCTTCTTAAGGATAAAGGATGATATAAAAATAATAAAAAATATAACATTTCGCTGTGAACTTGGATTTGCTCTGAGTAAACTATATCGGGATTCAATACAAACGTTCCACCTCAAATGTCTTGGCTGCGTATCCCTAGCAAAGAAAATAAGTAGATGACCGTTATCTCCACGGGAAAGAAATAGACAGCTTTGCCACAATGTAATTCATGGGTACGTAATGAAAGTCTATAATTACTTTCCCAAATTGTGAACAGATAAAGACAAACCATATTGAGTTGCAACGAAATAATCTGTTCGTTTAAAAACTATCAGGAAATAGACTAAATGAATTTAATACATAATACTTGTCATGATGATTTGTAATAACTTAGAAAAATAAATCTTAACTATCGGTAAAGATAGGTTAGCTAATTAAGAGTATGTTTTTATTTGGGGTCAATATTGATCCCATCCATGCATAAGCATAGTACAAAAAATATTTTGCATTCAAGGGTTAATGCGTTAATACACATGAGGCCATTATCTATACATTCAAATTAATCTATTTTTTTTGTTACGCAACTGCTTCATGATATATATATATTTCTTTCTATCTGTTTATTGTGTATTTTATGAATAGTATGATAAGTAAATAATATTGTATCATTCAAAGTTAGTTCGGAGGAAACGTTTTCTATAGGTTGGAAAAATAATAATGATGATATGAGATGATCATATTTAAAATATCATAAAAAGAGAATATCAGTGAAGATATAAGTGAATAGATTTGGCATTTTTTTGCCTATTTGCTTAGACAGAATTACATT
>CP045902.1:13580658-13650567 GCA_013387185.1 Caligus rogercresseyi
TTGGTCCATTATATTAAGAATCATCACAACTAATCTGTAAGTTCTTTTGGTGGATTCCTGGTTGAAGGTAAAGTCTACAGAACAGTGGATGCTGTTGTGATCCATCTAGCATTGTGGATAGTTCCTGGATTTTTTTAGGAAAGCCGTTGTTATTGAATCGGGTCCATTTTGAACATTCAAACCAATTTCCAGGAAGTACTTTGATCTCTGCTGAGCTTTTTTTAAGATTCATCGACGTCTGGAACACATCCTTTGATAGGTCGATATTTATAGGTTCCGTTATGTTTGTGAAATTTGAGATAAGCATTCCTAATTTTCCTCGAAATGTGTTGGGTCCTGTTGATTTCCATTATAGAATTCAAATAGTTTTTTAAAGGGTAATCATTAAAATGCAGCATGCAAATCAACCATTGTAAAGGAGTGTTTAGTTTCTGTTCAAGAAGCCTGATGATGCCACCTTTGGTCCTGTGTTTACAGCAGTTCCATCACATCCCATGCTCTTATGGAGTGAAGACTTCCATACTCAGAAATTAAAGCAAAGAGTTCACTTGCAATATGTTCTGCTTTTCCAGAAATTGGGGAAAATGACCGAGATACTTACATTCAGGTTCTACAATTACTGTTATGTGCTCTTCCATCATTTCAGATTTTTGACAACGGGCATGGACTTTGTAAGATCTTTGCGGCCATCAAACTTTATGCAAATAAATTCTTTACTTTCTTCCACAATTTGGTCAGTTCTATTAAGATACCCGTACTTGTTGCTCACTTTAGATGTTGAAAGTAAATTATGGGGAGAAGCTAACTTTAAATCCTTAGTAGAGCATTTCCATATGCTGCAGCAGAACGAACTGAAAGACCATATCTTATTAAAATTTGGCTAGATTCTGGAAGTTCAATCTTGTTCGTTGTACCACTGGTTGGCATATTTCACTATTAGGTGTATCACTATCATCCAAATTGTTTCCATGATCATCAAAAATATAATTTTGTTGTCTATATTCCTCGTCTTCTTTGTTCAAAGTTGCGATTCTTTCTTTTTCTCTCTCCGTTTGTCTTGCCAATTGGTCCATCCTTTCTTGCCTTCGAACAAATTTAATATAATTATCTTTATAAGACTCACTTGTTGTCCTGTCAATAGATGATGCGATTACGAGTTTCTATAGAATGTTGATCCTTGTAGAAGTGAAATTCCATCTTGGTATTTTTTGAAGGAGTCACATGTGCAATTTTTCTCGGTAAAATAACTATTTTCTTATTCTTATAACAAGGGCATAGAGCAATGTAAAAAGAACCGACATTTTTTCCAAAAGCTCGCCCACAACTTTATCACTTGATCGATTTTGTTTATTCATCTTATTTGTATGGTCCTTCATAGCAATAAGAATCTGTCAATTTTTTGTGACAAATATTTTATGTCGTAAGAAGGGATGCTAGCCATTTCCCAAATGTTTTTGACTTCATAGATATTGTTTTGACGATTTGAAGATGCTCTTTTCTCGAAAGTTTTGCTCTATTTGGATGTTGATATTTAATGTAGAGGTAATATCTTATTAAGTCTAGCTCACTTGGGAGAGTATTCAAAGGGATGTCGCAGGCACTTCCGAATAAAAAGTGTTCTGAATTGTTCCTTGTTCCTGACGCTATGTTGAATATAAATTTTTGCTATATGGATAATTTTTAAACTAGGTAGATAGCTTTATAAAACAAAGAATATTTTGTAACTGCCCAATGTGTACTTAAGTTATTTTTCTTCGAAGAACGTCGTAATTAATAACTACACAAAGAGAAATATTCATTTCAATTTAAAATGCGCTTTATATTACCTTACGCTATATGTACGAATTTCTTTACTACGGTCAACAACCATGTTGCAAAACACCATTTTTATAAAACAAATCGATTTTTTAATAATAAAAAGTATTTTTATACCCATATTATATGACAATTTTTTTTCTCATGCATTAAAACTCATTTTTGGAGGAGTTTTATAAGTAACCGGAAGTGTTGACCGGAAGTAGCCATACGGATTTTGATGGATGAAAAAAATATTGCAGGCATTCTTGTTCTTATAAAACCACAATCTGATAGGATCGGATTTTGGATTGGAGCAAAAAAATATTCTAAGACACACTCTAATATATATATATATATATATGGTTGGAATTTGAAGAGGCCTAATCGAAGATCCAAAATAAATGATTGATAATTTATATTTATAAATTTTGTCTATATGTGTCATACATATACATATTTTTTCTAGAGAATTTCCCCATTTGATTGAATAAAATACTAAAGATGTTGAGCATCCACTTTTTCTTTGAGACGTTGAGGAATAAAAATGAAATTATTAATCATGCTTCTGCTGACCCAATAAATATATTATGAGTATAGAGAATCATAAGTAATAACGTTTATAAGAATGAGATATCTTATATTAGTTGGACGGACCTATAATCCAGGGGTTGCGACTTAGATAGCTTTTCTGACAGGTCAATTCAATGAAGGAAGACTAGGGATTACGTTAACCCCGACGAAATAGAAAGAGAAATCAGCTGTCGATTAAAAAATATAAAGACATATTTTTTGTATCTCTCTGTCATATATTTGATTATAGTATCAAATTAATGACAAACCTTACCCATTGTGCCAAAACGTAGATTTTTCTAAATTTTCTTATATGATTAGCACAACAGTACATATATAACGCTCATCAATTTATGAAAAAATGATAAAAAATGTCTCTATATGAATTTGTTGAACTGTTGACCCTCTAATTTTGCAAATCTTTAGGACAAGCACAATTCAAAGACGGAGAAAATCTTCAAAGTCATCAAAGCTTATCGTTTTGATGGCAAAAATAATTGCATAGAAAGCTCCAATCTTGCAAAGTTTATAAGCATTGCAGTGGAAGAGCATCATTTTTTATATGAAGTGCGATGTGGTTCTTCATTCTAAATGTTTTGAAAATATTCATCAAACATCTTAAAACTATTATATTTTATATGTTTTTCATTGTTCCATGCTTATAGAAAATAAGAAAACTCATTCATTCGATTTATTTTATATTTTTAATATAGGTAAATAAAGATTAAACAACATCATTTTTCTTTTTTTATTGAATTTTTTGGTCTCTAGTGCCAAAGCGTAGATTTTCTACGTGCTAATTTCTTAATAAGTAATTATAGCAATTAAATAATTTTTGACATTCGAGGTCTTTGCATCATATTGGACTTGTGTGATAAGTTTCAAAGTTTTGTGGGATCAATTTTTTTAACTTTCAGCTCTATGGATTAATAAGCTGTTGATAATATTGTTTATACGTAATCAAAAACAGCTTGAGTTCTTCTATTCTTGAGGAGCAACCTGATATGAAGAATAGAAGAACTCAAGTGTGTATTATAACGCATAAAAAACAGTTTTGGCTTTTTTTAAAAAATAGCGGCATGTATACACTAAGAGAGTGCAAACCTCCGCCGATCCCTACCAAATGAATCACTTAACGGAATTACAATCCAATCAATATGTCTACATAAGTAGGTGTGTTTGGTGAATAATGAGTGAGGAGAGAGCCATCCTAAAAACATCCATTGACGTCATACTAGTTATTCGTCAATCCAGAAATACGTCACTGGTGTTTAAACTCCTTTCTTTTCTCCATCATGTTCTAATAGCGTTATATTTATTAATATTAAGAGGAAGAGGAAGACGGGAAGAGAAAGAAGTTTAAGCACCCAGTGGCGTAGTCCTTAGATGATAAATGAACAATATTACGTCAATGAGTATTTTTTAAGCGTGTGTTCTTTCCTACTCCCTGAATAGAGACCCCATTTCATTATCAATATTTTTAGTATTTAGCTCATTTTGCATCTTAAATAAGCACTCAGAGATGCCAAAATTTAATCACTTCTTCTTTTGGCATTTCCAACAACTCCACAAAGTTTCATCCGAATCCGTTCCGTACTTTTTGAGTTATTCTGCTGACAAACAAACCAAAAAAACAACGCCAGTGAAAACTAGAGGCATATATACACTCAGAGAGTGTGTACCTCCGCCGATCCCCACAACATTCCCATTCAAACATTCTCCCTTTCACACGCCCGATTTTCTATCTCTAATATTGTTTCCTCTCTGTTAGCTCATTTTGCATATTAAAAAAGCACTCAGAGACGGGAAGAGGAAGAAGTTTAAGCTACGTCACTGGGTTAACATAGTCCTGAGCTGATATATGAACAATAATACGTCAATGAATATTTTTTTAGCGTTTGTTCTTTCCTACTCCCTGAATAGAGACCCCATTTCATTAGTATTTGCTCATTTTGCATATTAAAAAAGCACTTAAGATGCCAAAATTTAATCACTTGTTTTTTTTGGCATTTCCAACAACTCCACAAAGTTCATTTGAATCCGTTCAGTACTTTTTGAGTTATCCTGCTGACAAACAAACCAACAAACGCCAGTGAAAACAATACCTCCTTCGGCGGAGGTAAAAATATTAATAATTAAAAAAGGGAGTGGTTTGTTCTACTCGTCCACGAGTCCTACGGAATACGTAGTAACTCCGGACACAGGAGGGAACTCCGATTAAAGTTCCTACTCCAGAATAAAATAACTTAAGCTGTTTAATATGGAGCAATAATACTAACAGCAACAGCTTATTAATATTAGAAAAAAGGGAGATGTCTATGATTAATTTCATACTATAATCAAACTGATCCCAGAGAGATGCAAGAAAGATGTCTCCTTGTTTCTAATCGACAGCATTTTTTAATCTTTCTATGTCAACTGGGTATAAAGTAATCCCTTGCCTTTATTTTTAACATTAATAAAAATAACTCATTTTTCGAATTCATTACATGTGTGTGAGATTTGGTTGAATGTGCGTACCATTATACATGGAGATAAGGTATATCAGAGAGATGGAGTGTAGCCTGCTAGAGCAGAGGGGGAGTATGACGTCACTAATATACTTATATATTAAAATTGTGATTAGATCAAAAGTTAGGCATGTTTTTAAACATAATATATAGTAACTATTTAACTTATTCCCTTTATCATTTAGGTCTTATTTTATGACTTCGAATTCTGTATCTCCCGCGCTTCAAGAAGTCTTCAAAAGTTACTTGAGAAATCCTCTCAGAATTAGTCAGAATGTAATAAGAAATTAAATGTTTTATTCAAAACATTGAAGGGGAAAATATCTTTAGAAGGGATCCATATATTATAAGGAACATTAAATTATCCTTTTAGAAGTATTACGGCATAAGTTTCAAAATTTTGATGATTTAATAAAATTAGGTTGGGGTTATATTAATTACTACCAAAATATGCTTTCATAAAAATAAGGCCTTTTATTTTTCTGCGATATATTTTTCATATTAGTGTTTCTGTGAAAAAAAAAATGTTATAAAAAATATATATGTGTATACATACTCTAATCATAGTTAATAATATAAGAGTATATTGGTGACGTCACACTCCCCCTTCTGCCCTAGCAGGCTGCACTCCTTTTCTCTAATATACCGTATCTCTAGGCATCTTGGTAAATCTCATTGTAAGTAGAAAAAAGTATTTTCGAGAGAGCTCAGAATTAAATTGCAAACTTTAATATATCGCTTCCAGCCTGTAGCTAATTATTTGCATGATAAAATAGAAGTATTTAATGTGAAACAATGGCAAACCTCCAGTGACGTCGTTCATAGGTGTTTCATATATGTGATGTATTTCTTAAAATGACGCTTAAAATGTGGGGACTTATCAGTTTCTAAGTCTTTTTTTACTTGGATTTTATAAGGTCTTTGGGAAGACGGATTTATTAATAATCATATACATACATTCAACGACTGAGGAGAGGATATCTTGAGAATTATGTTTCTTTATTTAGATCCGAGGAGGGGAGTAGTCATGATTCTTAGAGTTTGAGGACCACACTGAGATCTAAGTGTCAACCCAATTTCTTCCATGAGTCCTTGGTCTACATGAATATTTAATTAATAATATTAAATCAGTTACGTTGAGGCCTTACAAATTTATTTCAATATTGTCTTTAAAATTTTTTTAAATAAACATTTATTATATGATTTTAGTATTTCACTTCATATTATTAAGTAATAATGACCACTCAGGTCATTAAAATAATTAATAATCAAATACATTCTGTTAGATGGGAGAATAAATGGCTACCCTAACTCATACATATCATAATTTTTGTTTCAAATTAATTAATATGGATTGTATTTGAATTTTAACAATGTAATAACAATTTTATTTATTAAATAAAACAAACAAATTTTGATTGAAACTAAAAGAAAAGATTATTATTGCATAAACTGTTTATTACAAGTAACATTAGTAAAATAAAACGAAGGGAATCACTATTATTTCAAGTGTATTAATATATTAAAATGAAGGATATGTTTTTATACAAAATAAAAAATACTAAGCCGTGATACCAATATTTGTGGAACCTAATGGTTTTTTTCTTTTGTATAAACCTGCTTATCTTATATATTCACTAGTTTGACGTAAATATTAAGTGCAAAAAGAGATGAATAATTCCTTAACAGTAAATATTAATCTGTCAATACTTTAATTCTTTATAATTACTTGGGTGAAAGGAATCCATCAACGTCCGTATACAAAATAGGCTTGCTTTAATTTATTTTCAGGGCAATGTTCTTGTGCATGAACTACTTACAAATATTTATAATAAAAATGAACAAATACAAGCACAACAGATAATGAGAAAAAATGTCTATATAAATTAAACCTTCCAAAATAAAACTACTTTTTTAGTTCTTTACATATACCCAGCGATCTGGTTCATTTTTTGATGCTGAAAAACGAATATCTTAATAATTTTTTTCAGCATTGTTAGAAATCGGACGTCACTAGGTTCAAAGGTTTCGTTATGAAACAAAACTTTTTGTTATTACTTATTTGAAAAAATAGTTTTACCAATTTAGCTAAGATCAATTTATGACTTTATATTTTTTTTGCAAATTTTCGTCAAATAATATTTAGTGCCAATAAATGAACATAAGTGCTGACGCATCAACCATTTTTTAAATAATAGCTCCTACTAAGGTTCTTTATAGTTTCAAGAGGGAAAGAAAAAGAGGGTACTCATGTTGATGTTTTAAGTTGTCTTTTAAATACAATACACTCCACCGCCACACTTGGTACTCACCGGTCGGAATGTCTTCTACTCACTGTTTTCCAACCTCGTGACGATGTTTCCAAAAGAAAGATTGCCGACGCAATGATTATGCCGGAGAACGCAGCTTGTGAAGTTCCGACGGGTAAACCAAACCTACCGAAGATTTCTCATGAGAGCAATCTTGAAGACTTCGTTGACAGTGAAACTTGGAATCTTAGCTGGGTAAACATTCCTTTGATAATGTAATAGGCTATGATTAATTTGCCAAGGAATAACAAGAATTTTTATACCAAATGCCACCACCATATCTCATTGAGTGTTTCTACCTTCAGCTTACAAACATCCATCCAACCTTCTTGGAGCTTCCGTTCGCACAATGGCTTCTGATTCAACATTCATTGAGTTAACCGGCATCGTCACCTCTCTTCAAGTTGTCAATGACGCGGCAGAGAGGGCCGTCAAGTTCGGGTCTGACTATACTAAAGTGCTGACCAAGAGTGAGAAACAGCGTCAGAACATTCTTCAGGCTGTGAACTTCACGTCGTGCGTTTCCTCACGCAACCCGAAAGTGTTTCAATCGTGTCAACGCTACCAGCTCTGTGATTGAGCTGATGGTATCGACTGGTTATGACGCCCGTTAGATTTATTTACGGAATTCAAAGTTCAATCCATAATTTTTAGATTGTCAAATATGAGCATATATATATATATATATTATTATTTTTGTGAGTTAGAAGTTATTACTGCATCACAATGATATACGTATATATCATATAATATATATAACACATATATTATATATATATATATATAATAATACAATAATAATAAAATATATATGTTGAACAAAATGTCAATTGGTGAATTCACAAGATTACCATAATGGACATTTCCATTAGAAAACTGCATGTTGAGAAAAAACAAAAATTAAAAGAATTGGTATCAATACTGATGAGGAGGGATTAAGAGGGAGTAGATTGGGATTCGATGGGGGAAAATCTACTTCATTAGTCGTTTTAAAATCGTATTTACAAGATAACTTAAAAACATCAACATGAGTACCCTCTTTTTATTTTTCCTTCTTGAAACTATAAAGAACCTAGTAGAGCTGTTATTTAAAAAATGGTTGGTGCGTCAGCACTTATGTTCATTATTGGCACTAATATTATTTGACGAAAAATTGCAAAAAAATATAAAGTCATAAATTGATCATAGTTAAATTTGGTAAAACTATTTTTTTCAAAATAAGTAATATCAAAAAAGTTTTGTCATAACGAAAACCTTTGAAACCCAGTGACGTCAGATTTCTAACATGCTAGAAGTTCAAATAGATATTCGTTTTCAGCATCAAAAAAATGAACCAGAATCGCTGGGTATATGTAAAAGAACTAAAAAAAGTGGTTTTTTGGCAGAGGTCTAACTATATAGTATATATATCTTATATAATATATATATATATATATATATATATATATAATATATATATATTTATATATCATATATTATATATTATATAATATATATATATATATATATATAGTGTGTGTGTGTATATATAACCATAAGTTTTGTTTATTTTTGTCATTTGAAAAAAAATTAAATAGTCATTCAATTCAAATGTATAAATTAAATTTGTTTCAATTATTTATTATTATTTTGTTTAAATTCAAACGACTTTAATAAATATGCACAACGAAAAATCAAAACACTTATGATTCGTAAACCATTAATCTACTTATTGTAATATGTACATTTCTTTCGTTGATCGCTTTATTCCTTTAGTTTCCAAAAAATCCACTTTGACTTACAATAAGGCAGATCCTTATAACATATAGAGTCCAATAAAAATAAGAAGCTGTAGGCAATAAAAAATGTAAGATATGGGCCAATGATATGCTAAATATATGTATAGTAATGAGAAAACAACAAATATCGAAAGGAACCTGTGCAAGAAATGTACATGTTAAATAAAATATAAAAGGTAGAAATAAAGAAACATAAATAAATTAACACATAAAAAGACACTCTAGTAAATCTAAAACCTCTGTGTCACGCTGCAGCTTAAAGTATTTAATTTTAAAGAAAATTGGTTTATTTTTCTTACTATAAAAAAGTATCGAGTTTTTCAGGATTTTTTAAATTATTCATGCATCGGCAAACGTCTTTTGGCCATTCGAAAAAAACTGATAGGGTGAAATAATAGCAGTAATAGAGAAGGCACATTATGATTTATCGTAACTTTTCAGCTAAAGATTATCGTCTTATTCATATTTGCAATCAGTTTTAAGTAAATATATACCATCTTAAGGTCCACTAATTATATTTATATATATATATTGAATAAAGATCTGAATAACTGTCTGCAAACAAGGAGAATGGTCGGAACCAACTGTTTACACATGATATGGTCAATAATATAATAGAAATCTCACTGAACAGCTTTCTGATTACGATATGACAACCTCAATTTGATATGTAGTGTGCAATTTTTTTTGCGAAATGAATAATAAATAATAGGAAGCCTGTGTTAGAAAAAAAGTTTTTACTTCGGTATAATATTCAATTCCTTTTATTTTTCTTATTTTTGGTGGTAACGTAACATGAGCACTTTATCTCAGAGACTAAGCTTAAAAGTTACGAAAACATTTTTT
The DNA here is from genome assembly GCA_013387185.1 of Caligus rogercresseyi. NCBI lineage: Eukaryota > Metazoa > Arthropoda > Copepoda > Siphonostomatoida > Caligidae > Caligus > Caligus rogercresseyi. The sequence goes on from CP045902.1 coordinate 13,590,469, forward strand.
ACCCTTATTTCGGCACAAATATCCTTATGAAGGGAGATCCGATGGTAAAAAATGGATGATGGATTGTGGTGTTGATCTTTCTAGATTAATTACTAACAAAAACAACAAGATAATGGATAGCATGAACTATGAGAACTACAACTCATATATGTTATCTATAGGCAATCAAAATGATAATATATATATAATGGGCAACCTTAGCAGACCTTATTCATATTTTTTTAACCAGTTCGTTATTATGTAAATAAATAAAAATGAGACATTTACATAAAACTCAAAGCAAATTTTTTATAAAACATAAATAAACATTATAGTTTAAATTTTTTGCTCTGGGGAGGAACAAAAACAATGAAATATTATAAAAATATAAAATCGTCTTTTAAATCATTTTACAATCAATTACACAATTATTAAATATTTTAAACTTTGAACACAAATTTTAAAAATAAAACATAGAATATGATATATTAATATAACTTCTTGAAATACTTTTTATCAGTTTTTGATGTTGGAGGGAGAGACTTGGGAAATACTTAATGATTCTTCCGGCAGACGTCCCGTTGCACCTTCTTCCAACGAGGGGATTTTCAAAGATAAAGCAGTATATCTTGCTGCTGCCGACAAAAATATATTCCTCAGCTCGAAGGGATGAAGGGGTTGTCTTTTGACATATCAGGGCCATTGAGTTTAAAATTCTTAAGGTAAGTGCCATGGACTCCGGTGATATTTTCGTAGATTTTTCAACTGGATATATTTAATTATTGTCATTGGGCTGTTGAATATTATGGACCCGTTCACAGGGCTGTACCTTTAATTGTCAATATTCAAATTGATGCATTGAAAAATAAAAAGTGAAGGTAACTTTATATTTGGCGCTTTTGTGATTAAAACTTAATGTATAAAACTTATTGTAAGTATTAATTTGTCTTTTATATGTATCATAATACAGTTCAGGAGAACTATTCAATTAAAAAAGGGATATTATAGGCCCAGACTATATGCTATTTTCGACAGGCTTATATTCATAAATATAATTTTTATCGTCTTAATTTCAGATGAGGCCCACATTCGAAGTTGTGATTGATGGTTTTGTTCTCACAATCGTTCTCTCTTTGGTTTGATCGGGACTCTTATGTCCATACGCGTGCTCCTCAAACCAAATCTCAGGAACTCCTTCTCCGTGCTCCTGATTGGACTTGCCATCTGCGATGCGCATTTCCTGGCAGTGGCCATACTCATCATTGGGCTTCCAAAGGCCTCCACATGGTGAGAAACTACTTACTTTGTCAATATATATTCTGTAAATTATGTGAATATATATATTTGCCAAAAAAGAGAAAGAGATTGTTTCAATATCTTATTTTTAATATACTTGGTGCATTAAAATGTGTTGAATGGCTTAAGATAAATCTAAAAATGAGTGTAGGGGATCAATAGGCATTAGTAGAAAACAGGCGTATGCGTGCATATCACAATTTTTAAAGCATTTTACGACAACACTATATAATCAAGAAACTCGAGTAATAATATACTCGAGTATCGGATCTATTTCCTTCATTGGGCCTGCCGGAGTTTTGTGAGTTACTGTATGTGATTGTGAGTCGACCAGAGGCCTCCTCGGATGAGGTCCGGCCTCCCTGTGTCCAGGAGTTCTTCGGGAAAGAGTTTCTGAAGCTTTGTACAAACTCTGCTCCCGGGGTTACTGAGACGAAATGCTGCAGCTTATTGCTCTGGCTACGAAACATTCCAAAAGGAGCGTATCCCAGGAAAATGTTTTCATCGGAAGAAGTTGATGCTCAAATTGATGGTTGAATATGAGTAACCTCCTAAAAAATAACCTTTCAAAACATTGTCAATTAAAGTTAATATACTCGAGTATAAAAAATAATTTTTCACGGGACAACATATTATTAAATAAGGGATTTATTTGTCGACAAAAGACGCGTAAAATCTCCTTAGAAAACCTTTTCAAGATCAGAACTTCCGAGGAAGATTTTCTGGCGTTCATATTACATATTATACAACATGCGAACAGTTCAAAAGGGAAGACCTTTCTGTTACCATCCAAACTGCTTCTTTATATTCAAAAGTTTCGTTACAGAAATGAACTTTTATATAAATGCTTTTAGTGGCTTTATTAAAATTAATATTCCCATATTATTATTTGAATGTTTTCATATACTTGTTTCGTTTAAATAATTAAAGTTAATTACTTATTTAAATAACAACGTATCTCCATAAGCCTTTTTGTATATCTTGGTTCAATTTATATAAATGTATGCCCACTGGGCCAAGAAAAAAAACGATATAATATTTACACAACAGAATTGACCTCATTCAATCTGACCGAAAAAATACGTAGAAAATATAAAAATTTAAAAATATGCAAAATATTCTAAAAAATCAGTCATAATATCTTTTATGTATAGTTTTAGTATTTTACATAATTGTTTTTATTAGTTTTAGTACTGCCTCATGTTTTATATTCAAATCTAAATAATTTTATCCTATTTTAGAGCAAATTGATCAGCATTCAATCAAAACTTTATAAGAAATTCATTTATATCTTAAGAAGAGTTTCCTTCGATTCAGTTTGTAAAAAATATTTTTCTTCCTAAGAATATGTTTTTCTTATTATGATTTTTTTAGATCAAATGAACTAACTTTTCATACTACTCATTGTAGAATAAAGAAAATCTGGCTATATTTGATTAACATATTCATCTTTTGAATAGTTAAAGTTCGTATTTATCTAAATTTATCTATAACATTACTGGATTCTTTGTGTGAAGTCATTTTTATTTAATAAAAATACTTCAAATTTCATATTTCCTATCGTCCCTTGTTAGTTTATTACGTAGATTAAAAATAAATATAAAAGGTCCGGACAAAATACGTAATAAAACATAATAAAACATTATAATTTAAGTGTTTTACTCAGGGAAAGAACAAAAATTATAAGATATGACCAAATGTCAGGTAAAAGCTATTAGTAAACAAAATATTTCTTAGAAATAGCTTTTATGAGTTTTAAAAGCTAAACACAATTTATATAGCTAAAAACAAAATAGAAATATGCAAAGTGCTAAAGATTATTAAATATCTTTAGAAGATCGTCATTTGAATACTTGTTCAAAATCTTAATAATATTATAAGCAAGGGAATTCAGACTCCATTTTGTCTTCATTGTATTAAAAATCATCCATGCGCATTTTATACATAGCTCTGCTTGTTTTGGATCTCCTCTTTTTATCCTGGCTAAAATATTCCTTTTTAACATGAGAAATAGCTTTAATCGTCCATAAAAGTAAATTTGATAAATATGCATTGATAAAAATGCACAGCATAAATTGTTTGTTAAATAAATCTAATAAATCATGCATTCTTACTTGTCTCTCGGAAATCAGATCCTATGGTAGTTACTATTTTTCTTTTCTTACATTTTTAAATGAATGTAACCGCTGGGAAATATATATATATATTAGGGTGATTCTTATTTCACGTTTTTTGGATTTGAGAGTCGGGTTCCCCCTAGGATTTTACTTTAGTGCATAGAGATCATTTTGTGAAAGTTTGAACGAAATCGAATAATGGGAAGTGTCCGCTTAACGGGCCCAAACGTTATTTTGTAAACTTATGTGGTAAATTTTTTTCGCCATTCGAAATATATAGGTATATATATATATTTATATGAATATATATATATATATATATATATATATGTATATATGATAAGTTTTATATGCTCATTCTAAAGTTATTGCATAAGTTACAATAAAAAGAAAGTAAAATTGACAGACCTACGAGCAATTTGCTATCTATTTTGGAATCTACTCTATTTCCCTCGGAAAATGGTGCCTTGGATTCAGATTACATAGATTTAGAAGCTTCGGACATTACGTATAAAATTATTGAATCCTTGAAAAGTTCCTGCAAAACAATGTTTGGAACCATAAGAAAGGTAAACCCATGGTGGAGTGATGAACTCAGGGAGCAACGGCGAAAAGTTAAACTTCTTCAGCGCAAGCGGCAAATAGACATGTACAGAGTGGAAAAGCAATCATATAAGACCATGATAATTAAAGCAAAGAGACATGCCTTTAAAGAGTGGGTTAACGCCCTTGAAGGTCCTAAGGATATTTCTAGGTTGATGAAGGCCCGATCAAACCATACCAGTGCCCGTGTGGGTATTTTGGGCGAATCCTTTGGAGAAAAAGACAGCTTGGAATTACTTCTTCGTGAACATTTCCCTAATTCAAAAGAAGTCGACACCACAAGTAAGTCTCCAAAAAGAGGTATGAAAAAATGGAGTCTCGACCTTATTACTTCAGTGAGGAACTTGTTAGGAGAGCTATTTATAGCTTAAAGTCAAGCAAGAAACCAGGTCCTGACCAAATTCCTCCTCTGGCTTATAAAAACCTGCCTCACTCTTTTATTGTTCGCCTGACCAATCTGTACAATTTAGTTTTCTCGTCTAGTTATACTCCGAAGTGTTGGAGAACATCAAAGGTTATATTTATACCGAAGCCGGGGAAAAGTAATTATTTAGAGCCACGAGCCTTCAGACCAATAACGCTAATCAATGTAGCTCTGAAAATACTAGAACGAATGATACAGTGGAAGACCTATAGTGAATGCAATTTGGTTTTACCAAATCAGTTTGCATTTACGAAAGGCATGTCTACTGATACGGCTATCAGTAGATTGGTTGATTCCTGCGAAAGTAGCTACCATAGACACGAAGAAGCCCTCGTTGTCTTCTTGGATATTGAGGGTGCTTTCGACAGAATTGGCTTTGACCATATCCTTGACGCCATGAATAAATACCACATCCATGAAAAAACCATTCATTGGTACCAAAATCTACTCGAGGGTAGAATTGTTGTAGCTGAGCTTGGAGGGGAGAGTGTATCCGTAACTCCCACCAGAGGGTGTCCTCAAGGGGGGATTTTATCTACTCTGGCATGGAACCTAGCCTTCCAAGAGTGTATGGACCAACTCAAAAAACCAATTAAAATGGTTGCTTATGCAGATGATCTGGCTCTATGTGTAAGAGGCTCTGATCGGCAAACTCTTGCCAGTTTAATGCAAGGTGCTCTGAATAAACTGACGGATTGGGCAAGCAAGAGAGATACCATCTTCAGCATTAGCAAGACTAAATATATGCTTTTTTCCAAACGAAGAAAAAACACTGACGTTTCCCTGCACCTGTCTGGAACTCAAATCGAAAGAGTTCGTACCTTCAGATATCTCGGTTTAATTATTGATGATAATTTGCAGTGGAAAAAGCATTTAGAATATGTCATTTCCAAGGCCAAAAGGAATCTTTTTGCTCTCAGAGCTTTTGTTGGATCGGATTGGGGACTTAGCCCACTTAAGTCTAAATGGATCTACGTAGCGTACGTAAGGTCTATTGTGAGCTACGGTGCTATTGTTTTTGCACCAAAACTTCAAACAAATGGATATCTAAAAAGGGAGCTCAGCAAACTACAGCGACTCGGTCTCATGAGCATTACTGGGGCAATTAGGTCTACACCAACGGCAACAATGGAGGTACTCTGTGGGTTAATGCCACTACATCTCTATATAATGGAACGTGCATGTCTGGTCAGGATTCAAACTAAAATTGAAAACCCATTGAAATAGTTTGACCATTTGAGTAGAGGACATCAACAATATCTTGACAAATATTTAAAAGTCAATGATATCCCAACTCCTCCTCCTCGTATACCTTTCTGGTCAGAAAATCTAAGTTACGAAGTCAAATACGTATGGTGCATCCATGACTTCGATCTCGTAGGCTACACTGATGGCTCAAAAATCGATGGTCAAACAGGTGCTGGTTGGGCTCTGACTAGAGGTGATATTGTGCTTGATCAAAAGACCTTGAGGCTCAAGGGAACAGACACCGTTTACCAAGCTGAGGTGGAGGCTATAAGAAATCTCTCCATTAATCTCCAAGGAGATAAAATAGAGGGACAAAGATTATTAATCTTATCGGACAGTCTATCCGCTATTAATAGTCTGGACATGAGACCAGGTGAACTCGTGTCAGCTCAAATTATCGCTTGCAAAAACGCCATATACAGGTCTACATGCACGATCACAGTCGGATGGGTAAAGGGACACAACAACAGTACTGGGAACGAGTATGCAGACGCTTTGGCTAAAGACGGTGCGAGGAAGGGAACTCCTGTTTCTGTTCCAATATCCATTAGCCAAACAAAAAATGCCCTCAGACAAGCGACTTTAAAGGAATGGCGGGCCGCTTGGCGTGCAATGAGCACTTGCCGCCAGCGTCTAAGCTCTTCGTACCAAATCCCTATCTCGGGAGCAAGATTTTTAAGTATAAACGAGCCCAAATCTGCGTCATCGTTGGAATGGTCACCGGTCATATCGGCCTCAACAGGCATCTTTACAAGATGGGAAGGCCATAACTCCAATCTGCCGACTCTGTGAAGAGGAAGAAGAAACTCCGTATCATCTCATTTTTGGTTGTCCGCCATTAAGACAAAAAATGATGGCACTTGAGGGAGAGATCGGAGAGCAACGTTTATCCCTCGAGGATTTCATTTTTAAATCGTTTAAATGCTTAAAAATATCTGAATTACTATATATTAATAAAGATAGCTCCTAGAGAGTATCACTACCGGCTGATACCGGATTAAGTTCCGGTGAGGTGGGTCCAATCTAGGAGCTAAACAAACAAACAAACAATTTTGCTATTAGCTGCAGCCAGATATTTTTCCTGAAAATCCCGTCTCTTTACAATGATTCGGTGACCTTTGCTTCAGAGGAGGTCAGATACCTCCCATCAAGTTCCCTATCTCATTTAAAGATTTTACGTCGGATTTTGAAATATTCAAAGTGGTTATTATTTCAAATATTGGACTAGCGTTTTTTAAATATGTATTGTACAATTTTTTTTTGATTAATTTTATTCTTTGTAATAATTGTTGCTATTCTCCTCCAAACTATTAATTTTAAACTACTTTTTATGTTTTTTAACACAATTACTTTGGAATTTTTAGAACTGAAAAATGGTGCATATTTTGTTTAAACAGGTGGGAAAACGTACTGGAGAAGATATCTTTAAATGTACAGCTTGATAAGACAAGCAAACTATAAATTGAATCTTTTTATAACGTGATTTTTATTTTATTTCAGTCGAACAAAAATGAATGCAAATTTAAAATCAATTATTAATTTACAATTTGTACTACAAAGGAATATATATATATATATATAGTATATTATCAAGTCAAGGGGTTTCTCCATTTTCTAAAATATCAATTACTTTATGAGCCTTACAAGTAGATGCCATCATAATATATATATATTCAGAAAGGCTGATTAAATGGTTAAAAGAAAATTCTATTGTGTTCCACACAAATATAATTTTTTAATGTATTCATTTTTTGCTTGAAGGAAACATTTTTTAAATTCCTTTTTTGCCTAAAGAATTCGATGGAGTTTCATATGATCTAAAATGAATAAGCATGCTATCATTAAAACCAGTCTATCTAACCTAGAACCTTTATAATGAGGTTAATCAAAATTGACCTTATCCTCTCCGGAGTCGAATCTACATGTGAAGACGCTTCCCCCTCCTTTATTTTTATATTTTGCAAGTTGTAAGTCAACGCAATAAAAAAGTTAGAATCATTGTGAAAATTCAGAAAATGCAAACCCCAATTTTATAATACAAATAACACATTGAATGCATGGGCGCTTCTGAGCCTCATAAATTCCTTCATCCAGAGTTCTTTGGCACCCAATGAAGGGCCATATTTTATCTTACTGTATACATCTTTTGTGCAAAGACTTGTTTCATAAATGGTTAATCCCAAGGGTCAAGAGAGGCATCATTTTCCTAAGCATGAATAAAGATATCAAGACTACAAGAGTGCTTATAGATAGTGCAATGAGTAATAATTTGTATGTAGGTTTGATAATAAGAAAACATAATAAATTACATATTTTTGAGTGTCTCGTTTAGTTCAGTTATCAAATTTTCGAAGTAATTGTGCAAAAAAAGCATGTATAATATAATATATGTATAATATAATATAAATTTTTATACTAATACCTACTGAAGTAGATATTTGTAGTTAAAAAGTACATTATAATAGTAGTATAGTCATTTATATATATAGAAATTCCGGGTTCGCAGTATTATATTGAGATATGTATATGGGACGCTACATATTTGAATTAATTATATTTCAAAAATGTAAACATTCAGCCTTTTGATAAAAAGTTGTGTGTAGAAACATATTTGTTATACTATATGAATGTTTTTAGAGACAATCATGAAATTCGGAGGGGGTTAAAGGATTATGATAATACTTGAGAGAGTAACTGCACACATGGGAAACACGGTGTTACTGAGTTAAAAGTCTACCATATAGAACACCTACTTCGGAAGCTTCGTTCAGATTGGGGTCAAAGTCTTCGGGAAGACTTTGAAACCGATTTCTTCCTCGGGGATGATTTGAACTACAGACTTGGAGTTATCTTTGACTGGTGTGAGGCCTTCCGAGGATTTTCCTTCGTTGTCCTCCCCGTCTTCTTAATATAGTGTTATTATTTCGGGAAAGAGACATCATCCTTCATCTAATCTCCTTTTAAAACGGAGGCATCCTTATTTTGTCATTAACGTTTGGGAATGCATATATTATACGTGAACATGTAAAGAAACTGTCGAAGCTTATATATTTCCCCTCCCCCCATTAACAGCCAATAGCTTTATATATCTCTATGATTCAGCATTTAATAATTGAGATTTAATGTTTTGACGCAGTCAACAGCACTCCTCCACCTTGTTTCAAGTAGAGCGTTAAAGTAAAGTAGAGCATGCAAAACATCAAATTCTTCCTTTTTTCCCAAAAGGAATTGGCCAAAATTTAGTTCTTCTTTAGTCCGTAAGGGGCGCTTTGAAGGTAGAGCTCTTTGAAAATAATAACAAAGTCCTTTTATTATATATATTTCGAGACGTTTTTTATCTTGATATATTTCGAATCATCAAACTTAATCCCTTTAAACCGGTTTTAAATAGGATTGTGACGTAATTTCATGGACTAGCGATATCTAACGTTAAAGAAAATAACCAAAAAAATTGCCAATTTTTGTAGTTTACTTTTTCCTTGCATGCGCTTCTTTACTTTAACGCTTTAGTCTCAAGTAGTTGTAAGAGTCTCTAAGCAATTTGTTTCTTTATTCTTACATACAAAAATAATATAAAAAGTGGAGACACATACGTAATTTCAGGATCTGATTTATGACAAACAATTTATTGGATGGTGTGTGTGTGTGTTTTTGTTGCCTCTCAGCTCCTACTATTTTTTAGGATGAATCTATTCTTTGTGCTAGATATAAACGTATTATAAACTTACATAAATGGAAGTGAATTATGTGAGTAGATTAGGTTTTTTTAAATGTACGAAGGCGTTGTTGAGTAATCGAATGGAAAAATACAAGTTGAACTTAACTGCTGGAATAAACGATTTTGGCACTCCCAGTCACCAGATACGTACTTTTAAATTAAAAACTTTATCCCGAAATAGTATTTGTTAACACTAGATGGACGGCAGTCATACCACTACCTCGGTGGCGGAGCGGGTTATTTCAACCCGCTTAAAAAAGTACTTTATTTTTTAGCATACGGTTATTAGAGCTTATAAATGTTTTATATAATACTTTTCAAGGATTTTATCATGTATTTTAAATATATTTTGCATTGTTTGAATGTAATTCAGGTTACAATCTGTGTATAACTTAAGTTATATTTTTGAAGTATTTTCATTATTTGCATTAAAACAAGGTTTTCACTATATATTATATTTGTTACTATATATTATATATTAATATATCCTTTTTGTAGTGTACATTATGTCACAATGACATGGTTACTCTACATAGGTGACGAAAAATAAATATAAATGCGTGCTAACATTTCTTATATTCCTCTTGTGTGCGAAACACATTTTCTACAAACAGGGCGCTTACATCTTCCAAAGCGGTTTTTTTTGTTGTTCCTAGATTTTCATCTGCAGTTCATTTGACAATAGGAGGAATATAATCAGAATCAGATTCCTCCTAAGCATCGGAACAGTCTTCAGCAAGTATTTTCAGTTCGGATATTAGTTTTATTAAATAATCTTGTCTTGAAATATTAGCACCGCTTACATCTTTGTACCACAAAACCCTGCAGCGGTCAACGACGAGAAGATACCTTGGTGCTGTATAATATCGCCTTTTGATCAACAACATCAACTCTATACTTTTTTGGTTATAATATTTGACTGATTCAGAAAGCTTCTTCGGACCAATAGAGATTGACACATCAGTGAGGAAGAAGACATTTTTGCTTGGTTTGGCTTCGTTACAGTCAGGGTCAAATTCTTATTCATCAGACTGTTTCATGAAGAGACGCCTTCAAAAAATTGATCTAGGGAGGATTTTTTTCTTCTAATTCGGTTCGGTTCTGTTCGGCTCCATCTGATTCATTCAATGGCATTGCTTAAAGAAGTTGTTGAATTTCGTCGACATGAAACGTTTTCTTCGTGACATGTTGGCAGATTGTTAGCACAAAAGCTCTGAGATGAAGCAAAAGCTGATCTACTCTATTTGCATGAGCATAGGTAACACATTCCAAACATGTTAATCGTTTGGAGTTGCTAATGTTCAACAAAATCTATACACGCCCGTTACAACTTTGTTACCCATACACTACACTATGTCAGTAATATTTTACGTTTATTTTGGTTTTTATATATGTGGGTTCAAATGACCCGCTCGTCTTTCTAGGTGTAAGTGCAAAAAAAATAGTGAATAATATAAATACAGTGTTTAATTTCAAACACATATATTCTTATATATAAATTAAAAGTCAAAAATTTGGACATGTAAGTATGATAATGTAAAAAAGCCAGCAACTTGAAAAAAAATTGCGGGTTAAAATAACCCGCTCGTCCACCTAGTGTTAAAGCGTTAAAGTAAAGTAGAGCATGCAAGGAAAAAGTACACAAAAAATTGGCAATTTTTTGGTTATTTCTTTAACGTTAGATGTCGCTAGTCCATGAAATTATGTCACACTCCTATTTAAAACCGTTTAAAGGGATTAAGTTTGATGATTTGAATTATATCAAGATAAAAAACGTCTCCAAATATAATAATAAAAGGATTTGTTATCATTTTCAAAGAACTCAAGCATCAAAGCGCCCCTTACGGACTAAAGAAGAACTAAAATTTTGGCTAATTCCTTTCATGAAAAAAGGAAGAATGTTATGTTATGCATGCGCTACTTTACTTTAACGGTTTGGTAAATGTGAGATCTTTGAGAAGTGAAGAATTTGAAAAAAATCCTTTCCTTTTCACCCGCAGCCAAGCAATCCATATATAGCAAAATGACTCTTGTTTGAATGGCTGGCACATTATCAGGACGGCTTGGAGTAGAAAAGCAATTCAGTCCAAATACAAAAATATGACTTATATTAATGTAATAACAGGGAATAGGGTTAAGCCAAAATCTCTTAAAAATCTCAATGTACAATAGTCTAAAGTAATATATATTTTGTTAATTTGTCCTTACTATTGTAATAATAGGTAAAATGAAGTCATGAATCTGTGATCCGAGACAAACTCAAATAACAATTCTTTCTAATATAGTAATAAACAATATTTTTTTGAATGAATCCAGACAAATAATGTTTATTTATGTTATCATTAACTCATTATATATACTATATATATATATATATATATATATATATATATATATATATATATATATATATATATATATATATATATATCAGACTTGTTGATTTATCGTTCATTGTTGTCGTTCATAGAGTAACTTGCAGGTTTGTACTTATTCAAAATATCTTTATGAATGTCTAGCCCTGGTGCCAAAAGAAGGAAAGTAATTTTCATAGATCAGTAGTGTTATGCTTTTTTAAATTCTTTTTGATGGGAAAAATTCCTTTCTAAAAAAAATCGTCATTTTTTTTAGAATCAGAGAAATCAACAAGTTGTTAAATATATATACCTCTTTTGAGTATATTTATTTTTGTTATTGCACTATTCTGCACTGCTGGTTACTTTATTTTATACATTTTATATACTGTACTATTTTGCAGCACACCGGTGCTTATAAGCTTTATCGTTTTGATAATTGATTCAGAGAAAAAAGTTAATATGTCCAATTTACAGTGCATGGATAATATAAAAAAAGAAATTTCGGACATTATAATTGAGTTTTAGTTCCCTTCTTTTCTTAAGGCATTACCAAAAATGTATCTGATTGGGAAAAATGATACGAAGTTATGGGAATGGTATCGGGAGCAAAAAAAAAGCGATTGTATCGGGAAATATTGGATAGGCCGATACTCGAATTAAAATCTTCGGAATTGGATCGGAAGCAAAAAAAAAACGTGATCGGGACAACGCTAATTGTAACTACTATCTTTATATAAATGAGAAAAATGTCTGAATAGAAAATAATCTCACATTACATTTACCTTAGATTCCCTCGAGTAACGCAAATCATACTATTAATTAATGTTTCAAACCTCTATTGGTAGATGTAGAACACCTCAAATCCAATGTTATGCCTTTGGTATATTAGGTTCGACCAGTCCAAAAATAAGATCGAAACTTCAATGTAAAGATAAGACGCCATTGAAATTTAATTTTATTCATATTGTGCCCTCTGCTAGCAACATAAATGGGTATTGGAGTATCAAATCGTTCGCCATTGAAGCATTTTATAACTAATCACATGTGCAGGATGAATCTGAGAACCCTTATCACTTCTTTTCCTGGCCATCCCTCACCCCCAATCTGAGCAAAACCTAATTTGTTAGATATACATACAATGCTTGGAAAAATTGAACACTGAAAGTTCTGCTAATAAAGTAAAGAAAGGTAACAAGCCTGCTCATTACATGATTGAGTATGGATATATGTATTACCTATATTACATTATTATTTTATTTTAATGGAGTTTTTTAAATCATACATAATATATACATAATAAACAAAAAGAGCAAGAGGGGCTATGATAATAAAATCATAAAAAACATTGTAGTTTAAAATTAACCCTCTGAAGCAAGACCCATCACATCATTAAAACATCATAATCTGAATATATATAGTGGAAGTGAGTAACACGAAATAGAGAAAACAAATTTTGTAAATAGTATATAAGAACATCTTTTATTGCACGGCTCCCTCGACGATGTCATCTGAAGTCCCTTAATATATGCATTAACTATATTATATTATTTATGTTATTCGGCACACTTAGTAACAGTTGTGAAGTCAGCTATAACCTTATAATTGTTCTATAGCAAAAATATTGTCACAATTGATTTAAAAAATTATAAATGATTATTAAAGGGTATTTTTTTCTAGAATATACAACAATAAATAAAAAATTATGTACAGAAGATAACATATAAAAACAAAAGTATAAAAATACGGAATATAAAAATGTTTCTTATAAATCTAATTTAGTAAACTCATAATTATAATTGAGGTATATAAAGCTATACTTTATAAAAAGTAATATTTTAATGAACTAACGAATTTATAAAAACACTATTATTATGTCATGTTGCACAAACATTTAATCATCTTTGTTACCGTACATATATCACTATATATTTAAGGCCCGGGCCGGCTTGAAAAAATTACTGCCCAGCCCGGCGAAAAAAAGCGTCCCGGTTGTTTCCTGATAAATATATATATTATATATACCGCATTGTTCTCTTTTCAACAAAACATGTACTCATTTCCTATTATTAAAAGTATTTTCTATATTATATCTATCTTTTACATAAATGTATATATATATATATATATAAGATATATTTACCATTGAACCATAAGACATAATTTCCGGCTTGTATATTTTATTTCAGAGAAATAGAGTCTATCATACAAAAATAGATATAAAAACGGGGAAAGTGAACTATGTTCCCTTTAAGTTCACAAATTTCTTGAAAAGAAAAAAAATAATCTTCATTTGAAGCAGAAAACTATATATAACGTCAATATATCACAGTAATTCTAAACGATAATTAAATGTCATTTTGGTATAATAAACAACACACAAGGGTATTTGAAAGAAGGAAAAGAGCAAGGGACGGATTAAGAAAGTGGTTTTTAAAAGCTAAGCGTGAAGATGCGGTCAGCAATAGGTTGGTGTACAAAAAAGCAAATACCTTAGCCGCATTTTCTTCCGTTGACAACTTACAATGTGGCAAATATATTTTGATAATATTTAAATAAAAGTTTATATAGTTTTCTGGATTTTAAGTAAATTATAAATTGTTTGTCAATAAAAATAAAGAAATTTTTACAATTTTAGGTCATCTTTAATTCATAAAAATATGTATAAATTAATTCAAAAAAGTTTTGTTCGTTTAATGGATGTTCGAGTCATTTTTGAATTATTTGTCTATTGACTGAATAAATTATAACAATTCTTAGACATTTTAAATTATTAAACTTCTTTTACATATTATTTAAAAAAAGATGTTTGTTAATTGCTTACAATTTTTAAATAAATTTTGAACTGTTTGTCTTTTGAGCTAATTAGTTCCTCTCAATCTTTATCTCCTAAAAAATATATATTTAACAGATTATTAGGATATCAGTTACTTTTATTGTAGTTTTTGCATTTTTAAATGAGAGGGGATTTTACTCATTAAAGTATTTTATAATATGTCAAACATCATGTTATAAAATTACAATAAAATTATCGTTAATATAACAACAACAAAAATACATATATATTTAACTATTCCTTAAATTGGAACATAGATGAACATTATATTTGAAACTTTCTATTGATTATTTTATTGTTGAGGTAGAATTGCAGCCCCAGATTATCAATTATACACTATAATGTCTGTAAATGGGATCAAAGTTACATCGCTTTCAAATCCGTATATAGTATATATATTATGAGTGTTTTAATTAGTTGGAATATTTCGGTTCAAATTTATTATCAAATGGTAATATATCTTATCTGAAACATTTTTATCTTACTTGGATCTTACATAAATACATGGAACATATAAGAAAATATATTTTTAAGAAACGAAAATTAATTTTCCCCGATTTTTTTTTCACAGTTCATGGAATATATACAATAAACAAAGTATAAGGTATATAAAAAGATACTAATGCGTAAAAAATACATTATTAAACATTAAAGTTTAAATTTTTAGCTTCCGAGCTGAACAATTTAAAAAATATATTTCAATTAAAAGCACATAAAACCGAAATGACAAAAATAAACGAAAAAACGCCAAAAATTATAAAAAGTCTATTTGTAGTTTCTAAATTTCTTAAAAGCTTCTTAATGGCGTCATTATAAAACAGGGCCCGGGAAGGGAAGTATCGGATTTCATCGGCGGCTAGTGTCTACGAATCACCAAAGATGGAAGGAATTTTGAGGTCCAAAGCGGCGTACCTTGCCGCAGCAGAAATAAATATTGGCCTCAGCTCTGAAGCTTGCAGAGGATGATATGCCGTTAATCGTTTGGCTATTAAAGCCTTGGCAGAAAGAAGGGCATTGTTAATTGCTTTCAATCTTTAGGAATTCTCATGACCTCCAACTCCAAATAATATTGAAGCCTTGATGTATTTATCTGCATTTCCACCATCCATTCCTCGTAAATTTAGTTTCAAAAATTGCATCAAAATTTGAAGAGCCTGGCACTCAACAAAAGCATAAATTACGGAGTTATATAAAATACCACAGTCCATACAAGGTAGATATAACTTAATAAACTCTACAGAAATCAACAACTGAGCTGTGAACTTTTTCCCGTCATCTATTCCACAGAGGGACTTCATGATTTTATTTTCCAACTTTCCGGAAGTTTCAGACGGTTTATATATTTGATGCAAATCTCATCACATTTCCTGCCATCAGACTTCGGAGAACAAGACATTTTAAGGAACCAGGGCTTCAATAAGCAATGATCATTTGCTGATCTTTGCAAAGGATATCTGAATCTCCCGTCCTTAAAAATGGGATGGAGATCACTACTGTGGAGTGTCAAAATTCCATTTGTAATTGCCAACTCTTCCAGTGTTTCTGGTATTCCCAAATTTTTAAAGACATCCACCGTAGAATTGTTGTCGTATATCGGATCGTTTCTCCAAATAATTATCTGCGCACATCCCCAGACGACCGAAAATCAGAGGTAATTTTATTAGTTAACCCTGAGCCGAACATGAGAAAGGAGTATAACTATTTTTTTGCTTTTTCCATGTTGTCACTTTCTTCATTCATTCAGTACTTGTCAATAAAGAATTATAATTGAAATCCAGCTGCATGTAAAAGATTCTGTCAATGCTAAGAAATAAAGTCAAACTCTCAAATAAAAGTTGTGACTGTCTCCTTATTTAAATTATTCTACATATTTAAAAATAAACTTAAAAACATCAACATGAGTACCCTTTTAATCTTTTCCTTCTTAAAACAATAAAAGAACAATAGTAGGAGCTGTTGTTTAAAAAATGCTTGGTGCGTCAGCACTTATGTTCATTTATTGGCACTAAATATTATTTGACAAAAATTTGCAAAAATAACAAAGTCATAAAGTGGTCATAGCTAAATTTAATAAAACAAAATTTTTCAAAATAAGCAACAACAAAAATGTTTTGCTTCATAACGGAACCTTTGAACGCAAATTGGGGGGGGTAAGGGGGGGGGGTTGTCAAACTAAAATCCATTTTTCTACGATCATTTAGTTTCTAATGACGCAACTTTAGTGGAGAATGGTAGTTTGATATCTAAATATTTGGTTTCTATAATACCTCTATGCAACATATTATCTCCTCTATTTCCAGTGATACTAGATATTAACTATTAGGCAACTCCCTTTCTTTGTGAAATATCCATAAAAGTATATTTTATTCTAAGCATAGTTCTACATATAAACATAAAACGCTGAATTATATATATTTAAAACAGTAAAAGGTCTTTGACACAAAACAAAGGCTTAATATTTTTGAATAAGAATATAAGAATAAGGTCGCCATCAATGACGTGGCAAGGAGCATCGCCGGTTGCAGGAGACGGGACCACATTCGGATCGAGGATCTCCTTAGTATTGCAAAAATTCCCTCCCTCAACGAGATAACCGTCATGGCTGTGGCAGTAGAGACCTGGAAGTGCTTCCACTCCAACGATGGGGGATGTGGTGCCAGAAACCCCATTGGCGATCTCGTCTTCCCAACCCCAAAGAGACCGACGAGGTCTACGACTTCGGTGGCGTGTCCATTAAGGGGCGGCACAGACACATTTGCGTCTGTGTGGAACAATTTTGAGTCCCTGAGGTCGGCCAGGACACTAGCTGCGGCAAGGGACGTAGCCAGGACCATTGGCCGCAGTACCCCAATTTAGGGGGATTTATTTATTTATTTTAGTATTTTTAATTTTATACGTGTTTTTAATGTATATATATATATGTGTATGTGTTTATACACAGGAATGATGTGTTTTATATATATTTTTTAAATATTTTATATTATTATATCTAAACGAACCAGCAAAAAGCTGATAATTTAAATCAAATAAAGGATTACACTCTTCTTTCCATGAATCAGCACTTAATATGAGAGCGCAAACACTATATGATTAACGAGAAAAAAGTATGTATTTTACTTATCAAGAGGTAATCATACTTTATTGCATTTACATGCATTTATTCAAGTGGTAAAATTTGATTTAAAACAAAAAGATTTTAAGGAACCAAGATAAAAATCATTCTTAGGGTTAAATGCTACATTGTCATAAAGAAGAAAAATATAGATCTGTTGGTAAAGGGATTATGTTACTAAATCATAATTACTAGTTAATAATACCTTGAATAAAGCCATTCAATGAACTTGAAAGCTTATAGATTTTTTTTGTTTTAATTTTGTCTATTCTTAAAAAGTATTTTATATATGATTTCATATTAGAGGAACCAAACTGATTCGTTGAAAGAATTTAAATTTTATAGACTTCTAAATCTATTCAATATTGATTGTCTATTCAAGGCGTTTCTTGGAAAAAAATATTTTATATTATATATTAAATTTTAGTTATCAAACAAATGCGATAATTTAAATATCAAAGAATGAATTCTTCATTTTCCTTAATATTAATTTATTTAAAAAGTATATTTTTATAACATTTATATTTCTCTCAAAAGTTAAATATTAAATATTTTTATTGTTAAGGAACATAAAACGTTTTATTTATTTGGTTTACCCTTTCTTAAACTCGTTTACTTATTATGTAAATCTAAGATAATGAGATAACTAACTATTAAATATAGACATCTTACGACTTTTTCGTTACTCTATTCCAGGTTCTCAACAATGCTCGTATATTTAAGCCCGTTCTGCAATGGCATCATCGGCATTGCCCGGACGGGCTCCGTGTATCTAACGATGTCCGTCACACTGGAGCGATACTTTGCCATCGTTCGCCCCCTCCATCACTTCTACGCAAAGAAGTACCTCCTCCCCGCATCCATGTGCTTTGCCGTCATCTACAACATCCCAAAGTTCCTAGAGCTCAAGCGGGACGTCTTCCCCCTCACAAACGAGACCATGATCGTGGCCACGAGCCTTCGGGATAATCGAATCTATCAAACGGTCTACGTCTTCTGGCTCAAAGTCATTTTCATGGAGCTCATTCCCTATGTCGTCATCATTGTGCTCAAACACTTATTGTGACAAAGATAAGGAAGTCAAAGAAGTTTCGAAAGTCCATTCGACAGCAGCAGGCGAATAATAATAATAAGATCGGCATTCGGTACATTCGGCAAAAGAAAATGGAGGAGATACCCATGGAGGAAGGCGGGGCGTCATCCATGGTATGTTTGGCATTATTCTAAAGGGCCAAAGAAGCTCTATGAACAAAACATCTTTGCAAATCAATGGTTAGCTCTCAGTAAATAAGTAGAGCGAATAAAGTGGTCAATAAATATATGAACAACGGTTCTTAAGATATACGAGACAAACCTTTCATAATGACAAAGTTTACAAAAAGCAGACATTTGTTAGTTCGTAATTAACGACATTAGAACCAAATTTCAACAAATGTTATAGTCGATGAACAGATAACTATATATTGGAGATAAAATATTTTTTTATTGTTTACAATTCAAAATATAGATAACTTCAAATATTATATATGTTTCTCTAAAACATTCAAATATAAACTTGTAAAAAGGAAAGACAATATGTTGTAAAAATTCCAATGCTGTTTGCCAGCTGAAAACAAAATAACTAGAGACGTCTGTCAAATAATTGCATTCCTAATTTTAAAACTTGATTTTGTTATATTTATAAAAACCTTTTTAAGAGTTAACTATACTTTTGATTTAACTTATTTATTAAATATGCATTTGTAAGTAATATGCGTCTCAAAGGGTTAAGGGAAATCCAAATATACTTGATATATTAGGGTTTGTTGATGATGTTAATATTATCAAACTCTATATAATGTTTCAATGCAGTAAGGCTATGATGATATTGTATTAAGGCGGCTATGGATATATTCAAGAGGATTATTATATATTTGGGGAAGTAAATAAAAAAGTGTTAAAACAGTTTGTCGTCAAATCTAATATTGCAGTATTTTTCATATGTTACAAAATTACATATCATAGAATATTATACAATATCTTCTATTGATATGTTTCTTAAAAGGTTAATACAATGTAAAACTTCAAAAAAATTATAAAGTCATACTACTTTAAAAACCAACTTTTGACCATTAAAGTTTTATTAAATACATTCCTAAATCCTCAAAAACATAATTCTCTACTTTTTCTAAATAATAAGAAGCAAACTTTGATATCTTACTCATCATATAAAAGAAAACCTTTACAATTCCTGGCTTTTTAAACTGCTATGCCTGTCGATGCTATGATTCAAATTTCAAAATATATATATATATAATAAGATTCGTACATTTAATATATTACATCGTTATTAGATCATATCATATGTCGTTTCAAAGGGCATATTTAAAGAATCTTGGTATTATACTTTACGACCGATGATTATAAGGAAGTATATAATTTATTTGTGAGCCAAATGCGAAGTAGATATACAAACAGCAAACCTAATATGAAGAGCCACATACAAAAAAAGCTTTAAACTCATTCATGGATGTACACATTGGATCAAAATATTAATATTATTGAAACCAGGAAGTGAATCCAGTTTTCTTTGTCTAACCAAAATATGTTTTTATTGATTACATATAATATTGATTATCATTTGTTAGATAAAAAACAACAAAGATATGTATCACCCATTTCTATGCATCACCTCAACCCTTTTAAACACAGTTTTAAGCCGTTTCAAGTGAATGTATTACTTTTTCAATTTTAATTATGGAATGTATCTATGTTTTATGTATTAGTTTTTGCAAACAATCTTGTAACTATTTGTTTCTTTAAGCTAATGTTATGAATGCCTGTTTATGATATTTTCTGTTTTTTCTTTTGTCATTTTTCTAATATTAAGATTATAATATATATATTTATGTATTTTACACAAATAGTACTTTGGCATTCTTTGAGAAATGATACAAACCTAAATATATGAATTGCTATTGCAATGATTAAAAACAATTTTTTATTGTAGATGCAGTTTTTAAACAAAAAGTTTATTTGGTATTATTTTATCTTAATAATTTAGAGCATAATGTAAATATATCGTATGTTGAGACATTATATATACCAATATATATTAGAAAAGTAACTAGAGGCATTATATACACTCAGAGAGTGCAAACCTCCGCCGTCAGGGGGCCCTACGACGTAGAGGGACGGGGGAGGGTTCCCCTCGACGTAAATTCCGAGAGGAGACGCTCCCGGCACCCGATTTCACAGCACAGCGACATCTATTGGCAGAGTAGGCTAACTTGAAATATTTATTAGTATTTAGCTCGTTTGGCATCTTAATTCTGCACTCAGAGATGCCAAAATTTAATCACTTGTACTTTTGGCATTTCCAACAACTCCACAAAGTTTCATCTAAATCTGTTCCGTACTTTTTGAGTTATCCTGCGACAAACCAAACAAACCACGCCAGTGAAAAACAATACCTTCGGCGGAGGTAATTATGAAATATGAAATATCTTTCAAAATTGATTGTCGATAAATACCACTAACAAATACGGACAAAAAATTGTTTTTCGCTCCAAATCTAGTTGTGACTCAATATGTTATTTATGGACCAATTTTTTCTCACTAGCTCTATGTTATGGAAAAAAAATGATTTGAATATATCGTATTTCGTACAAAATAAACCCGCATAGGTGAATATGTTAAAATATACCTTCGAGAAACCATCAACTTGAATTCATTTGAATAATTTATATGCATAATTGAATGTCTTAAGTAGCCTTCGTCGGCGTATATTTAAAGAGTCTCGAATTTAATAAAAATATTAAGGAAGAGGCATGCAAATTCATTTGAAATTATTCAAGAGGGAGTGTATTTGGTTTTTTTGATAATGGTGTATGGAATACATTTACTTTATACTGCGTAAAAAGAATTTACATTCAAGTTTTTTATGCGCATATGCTTATGAAAATCCTTCCACTAGATGAATGACACAAAAGATAGTATTAACCCTTTACACGCGGCTCCGTGAATTGTTTTCCGATTTTCTTCAATTTGATATATATTCATATTTTAACCTTATTTGAATGTACACCAAATGCAAATTTAGCTGACTAAATTCTAAGTCATGTTTTTGGTATGTTCCCAAAATGGGAACGTTGGCGCTTCAAGTACATTCCATTATTATTCTTTATTTCCTTTATATATATCCTTTTCAAAACTTTAAATCGACAATGGAACTTTCAGTTGTTTCAATAAAGAGGACTACATGCCTTGTGCAATCTTTTTAATACACTTTGTAGTTTGAATTATAGTATTTTTCTGATTTAAGACACACCTGTCTTGAGTACATGATTACAAAAAGATTTTTTCCGTCAAGTCTTATATCTCTGGCGGACTGAGAAGTACGTCCTCCAAGAGGTACTCGATCCCTTTGACGTTGTATCAGAGTCAATATTCCTCCTAAATTGTAGATAGCTCATTTTATCCTTTTGGTTGGCCAACGAATAACCTTTAATGCTCCCACAACCGACAATTTAGTTCTAGAATTAAAAAAATCCATTACCGTTTTTTTTGAGCAGATATATGATGATAATAGATAGTTGCAAATATGGTTTTGTGCTTTCCGGATTAAATATCGAAATTCTATGGATATCCATCGGAGCTGCACATCATTCAAATCTTATAGCCGAATCTTACTGACTTGTTCCTCATATAATGTTTTGTACATAGTAATCCAAGATATGGGATCATGGATTATCCACGCTAAGTCTTTCGTAAAAACCCACCACACTGGAAACAATTTTCTTTAACCATGTTATATTAGAGTAAGATTTCAAAACTTTATATTGTCTAATTGGGAGTTGCCATACAATTGTCAATGTCTCCAGTTACTTCAACAAGAATGGAGTCTTGATGCAGATATTATTCGTCATTTTCTTTGTCACTAGGTATATCCCGCTCATTATTCGTTGGAAATAGAACCACAATCTCGATTTCTTTACTTTTCATGTCTTCGATCTCCTCTATAGCACAACTGATGAAGTCATGGGGGATATTTTAAGAGATTCTCTAAATCATTTGAATCATAAAATTAATTTAAATAAATTATACCTATATTAATAAACTTAATAATATGCGAGATCAACTCTTCATTAGATATAAGAGGAGTGAAGATAGGCAAAAATCATCACAAGGTAGAGGCTTTTGCAGATGATCTTACTGTCCTTTTCTCGGGAGAGAGTAAAGATATTATGAAGTCAATAAATAATACTTTCAAAATTCTTGAAAATTAAATTCAACTGATGATCTTAAAGATTGTAAAAATATAGAATCAAAAATAAATAGGGCTGTTTCTAAATATTCCCAAATATTGAATTCGAACGCACCATCAAGGATTTACGCATGGAATGGGTTAGTTCTTCCAATGTAACCCATCTATTAAGATCTACAATATTTTCTCAGACACTGGCGTCCAAGATTCGAGAACTGGCCTTAAAATTTATTTTTAGAGATGGTCAGAACAGGTTAATAACGTGGAGAAGAATTTCACTCCCCCGAAAGTATGGTGGCTTGGGAATGATAGATTTCGAAGTTTACTGGAAAACAAATTTGTTTCCTGGTTCAAGCGAATTCTAGCTCCCGGATGCTATGGTCTGATATATTAGAGAATAAAATTGTGGAAATGTTTGGCATGTCAAAAAAACAGTGTTAGAGGAAAAGGGCCAGACAAGCTTTTCGATGCTTGTAAATCTATAAGTGAATTTTGGAAACAAAATGTTGAAATTAATTATGAATTAACCAATAAAGTTTTAGCTAAAATGCAATGGGAAGAGCCCACCCTAGAAAATAGAAGATTGTCATTTTTATCATGTACCTCAATCAAGCGGAAAATAGATTTATTGGAGAGGTTTTGGGTGAAAACTGTTGTTAAACTTTCAATGAAAAGCTTGAACGGGAAAAAATCATAAATGAGATTACTTTCAAGACGAGACTGATTGGTCCAAGAGACTGTTTT
The DNA here is from genome assembly GCA_013387185.1 of Caligus rogercresseyi. Classification (NCBI taxonomy): domain Eukaryota; kingdom Metazoa; phylum Arthropoda; class Copepoda; order Siphonostomatoida; family Caligidae; genus Caligus; species Caligus rogercresseyi. The sequence goes on from CP045902.1 coordinate 13,614,145, forward strand.
TTAAATTACTTGAAGGGCATATTACGGGACCTTTGGTAAAGAAAAAGGATATAATTTTTATATATGATATTTTTGATATAATGATATCAAAAACTTGATAAACTCATTTTTTTCAAAGTCCTCAAACAAGTATGAAAATCAGTTTTTCGTTTATTTACAAATATATATTTGTTTTCTAAGCTTTAATTGATACAATAAACTCATTCAATTTTGTTTTTATGAATATGACGCAATGCAGACCGCAAATGGGAACGTTGGGTTGTAAAGGGTGTGTTGATAAGTAGAGAAAGTACCATTTATAATATTTTTATAAAACTGTTGTGATACGTACGCAGCTATGTATAAATTTGTTGTCTAATATTGAAATATTTACTCTCTAGAATAGAGTTTTCGTTCTCGAATTCGAAGCAGAGTTCAGGAAATAATTATGTCTTCCAACAAAAGTTGATAGTAGCATGACCTTTGACGTAGATGACATGGAATAGACGAACTCGATAGGTATATTGAGGATACTGGAAAGACTAACAAGTATATTTCAAAGGAATTTACCAAAGTTCATGCACCGTAATCAATCTCCCTTGACTAAAGAAAGGCCTTTCAACCCAAGAAAAACGAATCCAGCTCTGAAAATAGTCAAATGGCGATACTGAAAGAAACCTCAACACCGGTTCAATATACACAAAGTTCTTAAATCAACGACAATGAGATAGACAAGAATAAAAATGGTGATATTTCATCAAACAGATAGCCTGTTCCATTAGGGACGTCTGGAAACTGTTATGTTAAGAGAAGCCCCAACTCCAGTTCCCACTAAAGCTACATCGAACAAAAAACGGTTAAACAGATTTTCACTTTGATGAATGCAATACGGTGCTCCAACACACTTCACAAATGCACCTTTGCAATGAAGGACAGAAAATATCTATCTAATAAGGCAGAAGAAGATGAAAAACGTTTGCAAAAATGTTCTTAAGCGTGCGTCGTTCTGTCTTCAGGCTGGAGGAGGTAATTTCCAGCAACATTTTTGTAAGGGTTCAGAAGATGTACCTCTTACAATATGAAAATAAGTGTTTAATAATAGTAAAATGTAATTCTTTTCCTGAAAAATGATATGTGTATGAGATATTTTACGTATTTTAAGTACTTATAAATTCGCAACTTAAAAATTTAATTTCTGATGGAACACACTGTATGTATATAGAAATGGCTGGACTACATTCTCCCATCTGCAAACGAGGCAAAGCGGATCACGAAATACACCGTTTTACCCCGTCATATGGAGATCAATTAAAATTTGGGGCATTTTAATATCTTTAATTCTGCCAGAAGCTCAATTTAGAAGCTCAGTATGGTAAGGATGAGTACACCTGAAGCAGAATAAATGAAATTATTGACGATAGGAAGGCTCTTCTTGAGAGAACGTGGCTCTCACCGTGCTCAATGCTTAAAAGGATTGAAAGCCAAACAAATATTTATAGAGAATGGAGAGCAGGCAGCCACACGTCAAATAGCCATACTGGAGCGTCATTTATATATGTATTACCAATACTAACAGAATGGAAGTTAATAAAAACTTGACCAAATTAAAGATCGCAGGACGTTTTTTTATAGGTCTTTATTTCATTTGTAACAGAAGATACAAAGTAAAAAAGGCAGTAGAATTGTGTATACAATAATACATAAATAAACATTATAGTTTAAAATTAGACTACTACCAGAAGACCTAGCTACAATAAGGACACAACAAAGCGTTAAAAAAGTTTTACATATATATACTAAATTTGTTGACACGTTACAAGACATAATATAAAATAACATTTAAACAAAAACCACATAATTTAAACTTTCGGTTGTAATAGTAAAAATACTGTTTAACAATTTTCTTTAGATGGCTAAAATATCTGTAGGAGTTCAGCCAACTGAAATTTACCTAGTCGATGGCGTAGTTCCATGAAGACCCGCTTTGCTCGGGGATTTTGAGGCAGGAAGTTTGGAGTGACTGACTCGATTCATAATAATTTGAAGTGCACAATTTAATTTCCGAAAAGAATATTCAGAATCTAAGATATTCTCAGCCTTAAGGACAATAGAAGTAGAGTTACTAACTCGCCGGTCGAGATTGGTGAAAAATACCTCATTTTACTCAGTTCACTCATGGACTGCATGAAAGAAGATATTTATTCTTTTGTACCAAGTGGCTTTAAAAAAAGGAACAATTTCGGCTGAGGATATTCGCGATGAATATCCTTATATAAGGTTATTCTTCAGGGCAGTCAATGTGAACTAAAATGTTCATTTATGTATTTCGCAACTGCCCAGAATATTTTTAATCTGTTTCATTGAGTTTAATTGGCTCTATATTCTTTATTTTAATTTATATTTCGTCCCCAGTCAAGCATATTGATGGTAAAAAGTATTCATTTTATTAAATACATTATATTATTTTGTTTAAAATACTAAAAAATTATATAAAAATCAATTGATAACTTAAATACATAATATAAGTTTTTCACATTAAGAGATATGTTGAGACAGATATGGGCCATTATTTCAACGCTGGTAGAGCTTTTTCTGTTCCTTTAACTTATTCTGGAGTCGACTTATTAATGCATTGCCTTTTGAAATATAAAATAAATTATTAATATGTTGGCTTAAATCTATAGAATCATTTATCTCAATACAAAAATACTTCCTTTATCAACGTGACCTATTTACCCAAGGGATACATAATTAACTGTGGATTAAAAAAGCATCCAACATTTTATTCCCGTGAAATTGATCTGACTCGAATTATCCCTACATTAAAATATAATCAAAATCTCAGATCTATAAAAAATATCCTACTTAATAATTATATTGTTTAAGAGGGAATTTATGATCATAAAATCAAATTTGTTCTTTAATGTTACTTATCCAATCCAGCAATGGTTGATACTAAAATGGCTTTAGTTGAAATTGAAGTATTTACAAACATTTTCTGTTAATTAACAATAAAAAATGTGTTTTAGAACCGCCTCTTCAATTACTTTCGAGGGTTTTAATGTACAACTTGAATACTTATCGAAAACAACTCAACATATCAATATTTGAAAGAATAAGGTAGATATTTACCTTGGAAGAATTCTTCACTCAAACCAGCCTTAATGATAGTTTATTAGTAAAAAAATATTCAAATTTACCTCTAATTAAAAAAATGTAAGTCATGTTTTTTTAGTTAAAAAGAAATAAATAGTATTATGTAATTGTCATTCTCAATTAATGAATAATGCACGTCATGACCAAGTACTTTAACATATGTACGGCACATGAAAATAAATGTATTTTTCTGCACCTGTTGAAGATGTAAAGCCTCGGTAACTTACTCTTAGATATATTTGAGTGCTCCGTGAAGTGGTCAATATCACAATGAAGAATATAAATGCACCCAATTGCACTCAATAATGCAATTGCAGAAGTACTTATTTGCATAAAAACGTGCATTCTATAGGTTTGAAGTTTTTCTTTAAGAAGTTAAGGCTTTTATCATAAATGTATGCATTATTATCCTATTAAACCTCGTATTTAATTCTTTTAAGTAATATAATGAAAATTCACTGCATCATACATATATGTACGGATCTATTTGTGAAATTTTATTGTATACTATAGTACATTATTAGTATATTTTTTGAAATAGTCAAACTATTCTATTAAATCAATATAATTCGATGATATACTCAACCTACAATGTAAAGTTAAGGAAATTTATCCAAAAAGTAATACTTTGAAACAAACAACATAAGTTTTAAAATAATGAAAATAATCATAAAAATTACTTCTGAAAATAAGTTAATATAATAACGAGTTCGAAAGTTCATAAGATATAACCTAGTGTATAAGTTTTGTATATATATATATATCTGTATCTATATACATTAGGGCTGTTCTTAAGAGAAATAAGCAAAATACATTTGTGCACGTAAAAATTGACCTTTGATATGAGAATATACAATGTCGCTTGGTAACCACTGGTACCTGGATAGAAATAGAAAGAAAAAAGAGAAGCGAGAGAGTTTTTGCCTCACTTCTCTCGATTCTCTTTTTTCTTTTCTTTCTATCCAGGTAACAGTGGTTACCAAGCGGTAATTGTATATTTCATATTAAAAGATCTTTTTTTTTGGGACAGTACGTGCAAAAATGTACTGCTTATTTCTCTTAAAGGATAGCGATTTTTAGAACACCAATCATATCAAATGAAAGCTTGGTAAACCAGCTTTAATAGTTTGGTATACTAAATCATTTCAATTTAATAAGTAGAGAGTTATATGTATATTAAAAAAACATATTATACTTATGTTCGGGACTGATTTATCAAATGACTCAATTGCTAGATACTCAAAGGAATGGGCAGCGCTACAGAGAGTGTTATGGATCAGACCACCATTGTTTGACTCTAGCACCACAATTGACATTGTTCGTCAAAAATACGATCGTATACCTTTTTTTAAGAATTTGTTTTATGGACCCAACCAGCTGGAAAGTATTGCACTACAAGAAAATACCCTACGCTTCTGCGACATACAAGAGGAGTCTGTCTTCAAAACAGGGAGATTCTACTTTCCTTTACGTAGAGCTTCTAATGCGTATATTCCATTGACTCCCTGGTATTTAAAATTTCTGATAGATCTCCAAAATCCAAAGATGCTAGGTTGATTGCTAGAAAACATATGGAGGTTTTGATTTGTCATGTGAATGGGAAAATAAATTTTTGCGTTCACTGATGAGTGTTAAGGATGGGCATAAGTTTACCGCTCAACTTCAAATATCGACGATGTTAATTAAGTTCAACCAGCATTGTAAGGATTGTGGCAAACTTTTCAATGACATTTATCATGCTTTTTGTGACTGCCCCTCACTAAAAATTATCAAGGAATTCATCGAGCTCAATGATGCTTACATAACCGGCTTTAAGCACGAAGACTTAAAGGGACACATTCTTTTCGGCACTCCTTCCAGAGGAAAACAAGATCAGGATGAAACTAAGGCCATTGGTGCAGCTCTTCAGAACTGCAAGGCACTTGTTGCCCAACTCCTAACTCAAGGGAAATTTGTCGATGCAAAAGACCTTAGAGCAATTATGATATCTGCTGCAGCAAGGTACTCTGCTCTGTCACTGAAAATTCCTAATACCAATGGTCCTACTTGGAACTATGGATCCGATGTAGTGAGATATTTCCCCTCATCTTCACCTCGTCTTGCTGGAGTCCTCGCCAGAATCATCTCAAAGTTCAAAAAGCTTAAGAACTCCAAAAACCAGTGATTGTCTTCTGTTTTAATGCTTCTTTTTAATATTTTTCTCTGTTTTGCTATAATATTACGTCTTGTTCGTTTATAGTGATTTTATGCTTGGTTTTGTTTTAGTATTGCTTCCTATGTAATTTGATGTTTTTAAGGTCTAAAGAGGAAAATAATTTTAAACTACAATGTTTATTTATGTTTGTTTCAACACTGCACAATTTTCCTTTTTAAATTTATTAATTAATATATATATATATATATGTGTATATTGTGTACTTCGTATATATTAAACAATGAAATAAAGACCTTGCTGAAGAGAAAAAAAAACATATCTCGCGTACAAAATGACGCATATAATGGATTATAAATGCGTCAGAGACAAAGTAAAATTTTGAGAGGATACCTTGACGCAAATCTAAAAAAACACATTTTTATTTATTTTTTTCATAATCGATTTCTTATAGGTCAATACAGGCTCTGAATCATATGATGTAAACTCAGATTGTACTGAATTCTGAATTGATAGAATGCAACCAAGGTCATTTTTGATTTATCATCCAAAGGTTTACTAAACTTAAAAGTACTATTTTACTCTGAAGCGAACAAGTCATCTTCTACAGGCGAGTGAAGTTAATTGATACAAAAAAGCTATGAAATATGCTAACAATACACACTCCATTTTTTTCTTTGTTTTTACTGAAAACTTTGTTTTATTAAAAAACATCAAACATACGTCTGGTAGTAAATTAGATTTCCTTTAAATTAACAATTATTGAAGTCTGTAACGTCCACCATTTTCAAGAAATTTGCGGAAAACTATATTTTTACTAAATTTTTAAAACTTTGACCTCGTTGCGCGACCTCGTAATGTTGACCGATTTTGTTCAAACTTTGTATGTCGTCTTCTTTTATCACCAAGAAACAGAAAATCCACAATGTTGCTAACATTTCAAACATTTGAAAAATAAGAACAGCCCTTATATACATAGCGTGTATTGTCAACTGTTTCAAGAAATTTGAAGGAATCTATAAATCTATAAATTTTCTAAGCATTGATGTCGTGGAGCAAGTGGTATGCATTACCCGATGTAGATAAAAAAATCCATGTCTTCCTTTTTCATTACAGAAATGAAGTTTGCAGCTAACATTTCAAACGTTGAAAACCAAGAATAGGCCTAATATATATATATATATACTTTTGAATCTGATAATCTTTTTCTTCTCTCTTTCAGGCATCAAAATTCAAAGGAAAAAGACCTGAATGCGCTCAAGGATTGCGAAGCATTCAACGGGTTGAAACAAATTCAACACGTAAAGTTTTGATTTTGACTTATGATATTATATTTATATCATTTATCAAGGCAAATATTAGAATATTCTATTTTAATGGATACGTAAAGGATAATAGGGAAACCATTTAGATGCTATTGAGAATGATGTCAAGAATAATGATCATTCATTCATTCATAGAGCTTTAAGGAGTGCTTTATTCGTAATAATATAAACTCATATAGGATGAAGGATAAGAAGTAGGGATGCAAGTTATCGATTAATAGATTAATCGTTAGTTGTTTCATTTAGTCGACTTTAATCGATTAATCTTTAACAGCGCCACGATTAAGGAGCCAGTTTATCTTGTGGATTTGGGGTGGGTAAGTGCATCTTTATTTTATGGGGAAAAATCTTCATTTCAAAGTTTCATTAACTTCAAATAGAGGGCGCAATCTGTCGATTAATTGCAACTAATAACTTTAATCGTTAAAAAAATTTCGATTAACTTTTGCATCCTAATAAGAAGGAAAAAGAAGCAGCGTCGTAACTGGCTTCTGATGAGGACAATCCTCCTCTCTTTATTTGGTTTTTTCTAAATTGATGGAACTGATTGTTTTGTTTTGTCTCCTCTTCGAGACCAGTATAAGCAATCATTGCTCATCTCCTCATTCTTCGTGACCCTCAAATAAATACTGGTCACATATGATGCTAAAGAATCTTTTAATGTTGATTCTTCCCTCCAAAAAATCCCCAAAAAACATTTGTTGGCAAGACATATTGTCTACTGACTCAATATGCTTAAGGATTATCCACTGGAGTTTCTTAAAATCATAAATATGAACATGGATTCATCTTAGTTGACAAGCCTTTTTTATTTTAATGTCATATTATCGTCAAAGAATATCTTTATTATCGGCAATGTAAATCAAAAAATGGGTATTATATTCTTCCACTTTGCGCAAGGATTAGCTTTGTTTGATGAATATTTCAAGAGGTCATTAAGGGATTTGATAAATATTATGAATGTAGGCATATAAAAAGAAATAATTTGTACTTTCTTGGATTATATTTTTGGGTTTATTCCTAGAATACGAGCACTTTCTTTATTCATATGAATGGGGAGTCGGAGGGGATTCCATAAAGGACAAGGCTCGATGCACATGATAAAAAACGCTGATTTAATTTACCAACTACTTCTTTAGAATTACTTCATCTCCATTTCTTTCAATTAATCAGTTTCGGGGGGAGTCCGATTGTTGAGTCCTTAGTATTAATCTTTTACTTAATCATTTAGATAAGTGTATATCCCTCGCTTTAGGTAGATGTTCACAAAAACCCAACCGTGCATTGATGCCTTATTTCATGAATTCCACTGCTTTTTTAATTATTCCGCTCCTTTCCTTTCAACCAATCATATTCGAGGAAAAAATAATATTCATTATACCTCTAAGAATGTGACTTTTCTTTATTTAATTCAAAGGTATTATTTGGAGGAATTAAATCATAAGACTCATAAGTGTCATGTATTTCATAATTGCAGCAAACTTTCTTCAATTATTCGTACTACTTTCTTTCAACCAATTACATAATAGAAAAATCCCAGTATATACTTCAAATATAATGAATATTATATCATCCCATTATTGCCTAAGCAAGTATAATTAATCATTTTTCTCCTCTCTTGAGATAAACTGATATAAATAGGCATATTATACAATCTCTTTTTAACAAATTTTTGTATGTTGAATTTTCTCCTATATGTATGGTTGACTGATATAAATTTATATACAGGGTGCGGCAACATAACTTCATTTTTTAATAGGTTGCAATCAGTCTGTAGAAGTAATAGCGGGGTGGGCGTGTTTTATTTGATAGGGCCAGTCAGGAAGTTTTCTTGGAAATACAGTCAGTCACCATCATGCGTTGGAGCAATGAGGAGCGCGCGTTTGCTGTCGAAGCTTACTTTTCGAATCGTCAGTCTGTTGTTGCAACCCAGCGCGCCTTTCGAAATCGTTTCAATGTAGCTCCGAGAGGCCCTGTTCCGGACCGGAAATCAAATGTTACGTGGGCAATCCCCGGGAATTGTATGAAAGAAGTTTGCATTCACTGATACACACAGTGTGGTGTGCAACTTCCTCCACTGGAATTGTTGGTCCTTGTTTTTTGAAGAAAATGAGGTAATTGTGACAGTGAATTCAGAGCGGTATGTCAACATGTTGGAGGAGTTTTTTCTTCCACGAATTAAATAATTGTACCAAGGGGATATTTGGTGATATTTGGTTTCAGCAAGATGGCACAACGGCTCACACTTCAAAGGCATCGATGGCTGTTTTGAGGGAACATTTTCCGGAGAACCTCATTTCAATAAGGGGCGATTTGGAGTGGTCAGCCCGTTCCCTGATTAGTCCCCTTGTTATTTTATTTGTAGGGATATTTGAAATTCCTGTTTATGTCAACCGCCCGAGAAGCCTACCAGACTTGAAGGCCAATATCAGAGAAGAAATTGCCAATATAACCGCTGATACGCTGGTGAGGGTCATGGCAAACACCCGAAATCGGTATATACAGTGTATGGACAATGGGGGACGTCACCTATCTGATATGATAGTCAAAACTATGTGAAACAAAACTTTAGATATGTATTAAAATCATGAAACAAAATTAAAACCTTTCTTATTTATACATCTTGTTTTATTGCCTTCTGAAAAAAAGGAAGTTATGTTGCCGCACCCTATATATATTGTATAAATATTTATATATATATATTAGGGTGTGTGGTCCTTTTCAAATTGTCTGATCCCAAATTATCATGAATCAAAAGTTGTATTTTGGTATTGGCAATACCTCCAAAAAAAATAATTTTCCTCTTCGGTCAAAACCCAACTCCCTCTTTCCGGTCAAAGTTCCGGTATTTACCGGAAGTACGTCAAAAAGCGGTCAAATTCGAAAAATAAAAAAAATATTTATAATTATGGCCAATGAAATGAAAAACTTATTTTATATTTTTTTTCGATTTGTTAGTAATTTTTTCGACTTTTCGATTACAGTTTTTTTTATTGTTGAAAATCAGTTGTTTTGTCTTAATTACAATATAGTTTTAAATTTCCTTATAACTTACGGAATTTTATCGCCATATTTTTCAATAAATACAACTAATTTGAAGCTGAACAATATAAACAAAAAATATTTTATTGTCTAGACATCCAAAATCAAAAACATAAATATATATTTCTACACATAAAGCTGAATAACATTTGAAAAAATATGAATAAATTTTCTAACATTTAATACAACTATAACTAAATACAACTAAACAATACAACAAAAAATATTTTATTCTATAGACTTCTAAAATGTTTAACATAAATACAAAGACATAATGGCGGGAGAAATTTGAATAAATGTATTAATTTTAAAAGTCGGATTTCGAAAATGTTTTATTTAACTTTGATCTTGAATTGTGTGTTACAATTAAATGTTTATGCCTCGTATTTTGATCTTCTATTTCTTGGGATTTTCTAGTTGTCGATTCTACAAATCTTTCTACGTTTTATGTGAATGACATGGAATATCTGGTATTTGTAAATCTTCACCTTCGGTACACTTTAATAATTCTTCTTCAGTAAAGTCAAACGTTAGAGGCGGTTCTGTTTTATAAGTTTTTGGTATTGTATTTGAATTAACTAAATCAAAAAAACTTTTGTCAGCTAAGTTTAAAAAATCTTTTGGAGGAACAAATTGCCTAACAAAATCTGTGCATTTGGTTTTTCTATCTTCTAAAATAATTTCAACAGCTTCTTTTCGTTTTCCCATGTCCGAATCAAATAAAGCACATAAAAGTACATTTTCTGGATGTGCAAAGAATGAATTTGTTCTAAATGTTGCTGTTATAGCGTTTTTTCTTGTGAGTTTAAATGTTTGTTTGCTTGGTTAATTAAAAAGAAAAAATGTTTTGATACCATGTTTTACATGAGAATTTTTTTTTTTTGAAGAAATGTAGGGGCATATACATTTAAAATTATGATTACTAGTCTTTTTAATTCCTTTGATGGTTTCTTTGATTGTATATATAGTCTTAAAAGAGTTGAAGCGGTTGTAATCCATCTAGCATTGTGAATTTTACCGGGATGTTTCTCAAGAATGTTTTCGGTACATGGTTTGGTCCGTTATGTATCATATTGCAAATTTGAACAAAATATTGTTGATCGTTACTTAAGCATTTAAATAAGCCTTGATTAATGTCTAATTTACTTCCTCGGACAGGTTCAAAAGAAACTGGTACAATTTTACAAGAAAAATTTGTTATTTGAGAACCAATTTCGCCCTTTAAAGAATTTGGACCGGTTGTTTTAGCATCATAAAATTGAAATAGTTTTTTGAAAGGCAATTCATTCATATGAAGTAAACAAATGATTCATTGTAACGGCGATTCTAATGTTTGCTCCAAATGTCTTATGACGCCAGCTTGGTATCCTGTGTTCACTGGAGCACCATCACTTCCAATAGCTCGGAGAGAATCGGCACTATCAGATTCTACAATTATAGAATGCAATTCATTGGCAATGTGGATTGCTTTTCCAGATATTGGTATGAAATGGTTTACATAAGTTGCTTGCGGTTCCGAAATCACAGTAATGTGTTCTTCATGTTTTCTTTCTTGGAAAATTCAGTTGAACATCTTGTTAAGTCTTTGCGTCCATCAAATTATTTAATCAAAAAGTCGAAAAAATTACAAACAAATCGAAAAAAAATATAAATAAGTTTTTCATTTCATAGGCCATAATTATAAAAATATTTTTTTCTTTTTCGAATTTGATCGCTTTTTGACGTACTTCCGGTAAATACCGGAACTTTGACCGGAAGGAGGGAGTTGGGTTTTGACCGGAGAGGTAAATTATTTTTTTGGGGTTATTACCAATACCAAAATACAACTTTTGATCCATGATAATTTGGGATCAGACAAGTTTGAAAAAGGACCACACACCCTATGTATATATACATATATATATATATATATGTATGTATGTATATATAATATATATATATATATATATATATATATATATATATATATATATATATATATATAATATATGTGTGTGTGTGTGTGTGTCAATGTCATTGAGGAAAATTGGTTTATTTATTTAATATTTGAATAAGTATAAAAATATATGATAAATTGTTTTATCAATGACATGGCAGATCTCAAATACATGAATATTCTTGACATTTTTTAAAGTAAGAAAAAATAAATTATTAATGATTTACCAAGCGGACCAGTTTTATAAGAAATGCCATGTTTATTGGCCTTTAAGAAAATTTATATTACCCATGATCTTATTCGTTGTTGATCATATATAATACAGAGAGCTGAATAATTTATGGTAGCCTGACATTCGAGTCATATTGTTGAAGAAAGACAGCAACATAAAGAAATAATATATACAGGGTGATTCACTTAAATTGAGACTCACATATTACAAACTACAATCTTTGTATTAAATTTTACATAAATAATTTTAAACAAAAATGATAGCACAATGTGTAATTTACAAAATGTATTTCAATAAATTTTCACATATCCTCCTTTGGACTTCACTACAGCTTGAACCTCCTCATGGTGGAGGCAACACAGGCAGGAATCTCTTCCTCAGACAAAGATTTTCACGGTCCAGGCCACCCACAACAGTCAGAATGACCGGGTTTATCTTGAAAAAAGGAAGACATCCCCGTGCAGCTGAGGATCTCTTCAGAAGGCAAAAGCCACCTTCAGTCATGGTCTGAGCTGAGAAGAGATTCCTGCCTGTGTTGCCTCCACCGTGAGGAGGTTCAAAGCTGTAGTGAAGGCCAAAGAAGGATATGTGAAAATTTAATGAAATACATTTTGTAAATTACACATTGTGCTATCATTTTTGTTTAAAAATATATTTGTGTAAAATTTAATACAAAGATTGTATGTAGTTTGTAATATGTGAGTCTCAATTTAGTGAATCAGCCTGTATATAAAATAATATGAGACTTCATATGTAAAATACATTTTTATTTAGATTAAATAGGGAGTGCGATGTGATATAATATTTTAAAGCGTCCTTTGAACAGAGTTGGCGACGAATCGAGACAATATTTTCTCCCTTTAATTATGAGGTCCGTTTATTAACATAGCATGTGGCGACCAATATGGCTATTATTTATTAAAAAATCATGTTCGTTTAGTATGTAATTAAAATAAATACATAAAAACCAGAGCAAATGCAAAATAAAACATAATTAAACATTGATATTTTTTAAAGTATTTAAATCGGGAAGATGATCCCGCATGTCTACCTGACGATACATAAAATACACTACAATATGACCATCAATGATGCCCATTCACTCTTCTTACATATTTCATGATAAAAAGTCTCATTTCTCATTACTTTTTTTTTGAGTCACTGACGTTCTCCAACAATTGATAAATTAACAAATACAACAATACGGATATTTACATCTAAGGCCGTTGAAGTATCTCCTCAGAACTAAAATATGTCCTAAGTCTAGGAAAGCAAGATAAGTTGCAGGAAGACTAGCTACAAAAGCTCACATCTAGTCATTGGTTTAGTTCTTTTGTGTCTATGTTTGTTTATATTTTTACTTTCCCTGTTGTAGTGTACATATTTTTCCCCACTTCACTATTTTATACAGTTTCATTTCTATATCCATAATTTTTAGACCAGCTATTATGTTCTAGCTGAAAAGGTACATTTTTAATAGTTTCAAATAAATTAAACAACAATTGGATGGGTAATTTGTGAATAGTACGCTTACCATATTCTACTTCGACACCCTATATTATCCTGGTGAGGATCCTCAATCTATCTTCAACTGCGAATGCGTCATGCAAAACAGTTTAAATGGGAAAGAGCCCTCTCCAATAATAATAATAATAAAACACAATGACGGAGAACCATCCTTAAATATTTCAAACATATTTGAAGAACATTTAATTATAATTAAGATAAAGATACAATGTTTGTGAGAATATATCTTATACGATGACGTCACTAGCACAAACGTCTTTCACCAATGACATCACGGGAGCCCATGTACTTCCCCCGGCCTGATAATTATCTCTCTTTCATATTTAAGATTAAATATAAAAAGTCTTCTTATGTGTTAATGTGATGTGTGGTATCAACTCTCAATGTAGAGGCCGCAGGTTCGAATCCCAAGAAGGTATGGCCAGTTTTGCTCAATCTCCTTGATAAGATTCTAGATTGGTAGACTCATTTTAAGGCTATGTTGATTATAAAATTCCATTCGGAACAATATTGATCAACCAAATAGACAACAACAAAAAAGACACAATGGCCCTTCTCAATATTTCCATATCAATAGTTAATGAATCGTTAATAATTATGAAATCGACACTTCTTTTATTGACAAATGTTAAGAAATTTTGATTTAAATTAGGATAATTTCATTTCTTCTTTGATAAAATTAAAATTAAGTATGTCAACTTTTAATATGTATCTACTTTGGTTCAAAGTGATGTTCAGTAATCTATATATATATATATATATATATACAAATAATTAGGAGTTCTTTGAATATGATATAATGCTGAAATGGACATTTTAAGGAGTTTGAGTGATCCTTATGCTTTATTTTATTAATATCATTTTTAAATATAGTATTCTTCTATATACAACATGTTTTATAAAGTACTAAATCTATATATTAATTCACCAATCTCTGTCCGTCTGTATGTCTGCACGCTATCTCCTCCCACATTTATGGTCAGATTTAAACTTTGAAGGTACTTATGGAATCCTTGGGTCAAGACGAACCTAATAAAACTATTGCAAAGTGATGGGACCAGAAATGAAGTAAAAAATCAGACCTTTTCTGATTTGAACTACCTACTTTTCAAGGTAAAGAGAGGAAAAAAGAAAAGGAGGAGGAGGAGTTAGAGAAATAGAAAAAGAAAAAGCATCTCAACTGACTTAAAACATATTCCTTGTTCAAAGTCCTTTTATGAGGAATGCTTGCACAAAACAAAAATTATTTTCTCTCTCCTCTCTTATATTCCTTTTAGGTCTGTTTCACTCACAAACTAGCTCCAAAACCTACCCATACCCGAAGGGCGAACATATGGGCGCCCAAATAGCGAGTATTAATAATTATTCAAGTCAAAGGAAGTGACCCTTTTACATACCCTTATTTAAATGATGACTCAGACAAGAGGAAAATAACATTGCTATATTTAATACGAACACTTAATCCAATAAGACATAATAACTAACACCTAAACAAAAACTATCATGAAAATGAAATATTAATTCTGTTCATCACTTTTGCACACCAGTTATACTCCATACTCCACATATTACCATTTGCCATAGAAAGCGAGGTCTGATGGAATAGTCATGTACTTCTTTTTTCATACACTTATACAAGTATGATAGGACTTTTTTTCCTTTCTGCTATTTTGTTATGCATCCACAAGGGGCCACTTTGTTCTTTATTTTTAACGTCACGTCGCAGAAATATTAAAAATATAATTTCAATATGAAGCACGTAGCAACGTAAAGTAATAATAGCACTAAAAATATATTAAATGGCGTTTTATTCTTATGGAACAGTTGATTTTAAGTGCTCCTAGGATAGACTGAGATTTCGTTGAATTGAGTCATGCAAAGGTACGCACGTGTGACCCCTGGGTGTGTTATTGGTCGACCGGGCAAATCAAAGCCACCGGATGTTTCTATTCACTGGGATACCAAGTTATCCGGATCGACGGAGGCAATGTATTCACGGCATAAAGAAAGTTTGAAACAATTAGGATTATCAGAGAATTCTCAAAAAAAGTGTTTTTGTTAGTTCTCTTCATTTTCGTCCTGAAGATTTCCAAATGAAATACGGGATAGGAATCTCTCTAGGAAGAAAAAAGCTCTATCGAAGGATGGCAAAGTATAAAAATTCGATTGAAGGAGCATGCCGTCCCCTCCATTTACCCCAATCTCCCCGCCTTTCTTCAACTCCACTCCCTTCAAGAAGATCTTCCACATCAACATCTGCAGACGTCTACTCAAGGAAAAGAAGAGCCTTCAATTCGCTCAAAATACCTTTCTTGAGGCACAGAAAATTTCTTCTTTTTCCAGCCTTTACCGTAAGCTCAAAGGTTCTTACATGACAAAATTCATAATGACAATACTGAATGCGCTTTATCATTTCATTTCGAGAAGGAAACACTCGACAGTCGAGCGGATTTCAATTTTTATTTATTTCTAATAACATTATATCCTTCTTCTTAATGAAACTGACTGTGGGATCCCAAAAGTTGAAAAAAAGACTTAAAACTGTGAGGATCTTTCGTTTCAAGCCTTATTGAGGGATCGCTCCTCCCCTCCTCCCGAATGAAGCACTTAGTGAAAAAGGATGGGAAGCTCATTGAGTTACCAAGTGTCCTCCGATATTGCGTCGTTTCTATCAAGTGCAACACAGAAGAGTAGTCTAATTTTAACTATAATGTTTATGAATCTATTATTTTTATACACAATTCTACTACCCCTTTTTACTTTGTATCTCCTGTTACAATTGAAATAAGGACTTTATTTTAAAAAAATCCGTTAAGGAAGCACTTGATCATCTTCAAAAAACAGGGATAAAACACATCTCGAGGAAAAAAGAAATTAAACTCCATATTGTCATTGATCAAGGCAATCTAGCTCTTGGTGAACGAAAATATTCTCCGGGTCATTGGGAACGTTCGCCATTATTAAAACATCTTCTTTGACGAGCCATTTGTCATTTCCCCTGTCCAAGAACTCTATATCTTTGGAAAACCTTTGAAAACGCTTTCATCTCTATACGAAAATTTACCTCCAAAAGAGAATTCAGAAGATGCAGACTTTAGAACGCATTGTCATTCTCCTACTCGATGAAGTTTATTGCACTCATAGGATCGAGTTTCTGAAGAAATATCACGGGTGAAATGGGATAAAGTACCGAAAATCCTCTATGTGGAAACCCAAGACGCCCGTGAAAAGCTCTATAATGCTTCATCGTCCATTGGATTATTCAATGCAGCTACTCTATTTCAAGTCCGATGATGCAACTTACGAGTTGATCAGCATCAAATGTGAATCCGGCCATAATTTTGACAACATAATTACTTTTATTTCATCCAAAGTGTTTAATGAGAGGATTACATTCAAATTTTTGTAAAAAAACTTTTTTCCTTTTTTTCCTACCACACTAGTATAGGAATAATCCTATGCCTATTCCATAGGATCTCGCTTGCTTGGCTTTCTAGGCCATTTATTTATTTTTATCTTAAATTACGGCTGAAAACTTTATATAAATATTTAATGTTTGATTCACAATGCAACCATAATTCATTTTTAAAGCCCATTTTCCTATGTAAGGTCGTTTCATACTTTATTTTAAATTGTTGCACGACAACTAAACACAAGCTTCAAGGGATTTTCTATGTTGAAAATCTCGCTCATCTTAAAGTGATAGCTTTTCCTGCTCCAACATATACTTTTGGCTTCCATCCTTTTCCATATTGATTTCTTGATGTAGTTTGTTGATAAAAAGAAATAATTGATTTAACTATATTACCAAATATATAAATCCTTTTGACATTGAAGTAATATACTTCTCCTATAAAACATTGGGATAATTAAATTACAGCAGACCCTAATAACATCTTGAATGACTGGAAATATATACCTAAGGCATCCCCATTAAAACTATCCTTTTATTAACTCTATAACTAGTCTCTAAAAAACTTTAGGTTTGTTTTACTCCTAGCTAAACCCCACCAGAACTTAATCTGGTATCAGCCGGTAGAGATCTACCTAAAACAAAATGTATTATGCTAAGAAAGTAAAAATCAATTCATAGTATGGTTTATCATTTTTAGCTCCAACAAATTGAAATTATTTCATAAAATAATATGATAAAGATTAAAACTCATCAAATTCATAGTAAATTTTATTATTTTTTGTCTCTAAATAAAATATATCATTTTGTAAAATGTTATGATAAAGACTCATAGATATATTTCAACCAGAAAATGGCGAGTTATCAACGATGAGATAAGGACTATTTAGGATCTACAGAAATAATATTTCTTAACCAACATATATTTACCTAATAATAATAAAAATAATGTTCTTTATATTTTTAATATCTAATTATCAAACTTTCAACTCTTTCAGCACCGTTTTCACGACAGGAACAAGAAATAAGTCTGGCCATCACTCTAGTATTCATCTCTATACTCTTCATATCCTGCCAGTCGCTCAAAATAATACCGGATCTCTACGAGCTATTCTGCAAAAAGGACCAGCTGTCGAATATGAAATGCTTCAGCACACCCTTTATCGAAACAATAATAGGTGAGTTTTATGTACCTCAGTAGAATCAAGATATAGATGTAGAATACCAGGTACCTTTATTTTTTATGTTTTGATTTATTGTGAAAAGTAATATTTTAAATTATTATTATTATTTGTGACGTATCAAAAGTATATAATAGCAATTTATTTTTTTGACGACCGCGGGAAAAGCATATTACAAAATATTATTATTCCCCCCAGTCGGTATGACGTTATAATGAGAGAATACTCAAATGAGACAGAGCTAGGAGTGCCGTAATGCAAATGGTATACATGAGACCAGGTGCCGGAAGGAAAATTGCAGTTTGGTTTCTGTTTAAAAGTAGACCTGAACGTTTACCAAATTTAGTAAAATATACTAAAATTACTTCAATCCTTTGTAAAAATTGAGCCTCCGACTTGGCTTCTTTATACAAAGTTAGATCATCTGCTATAAATCAATAATATGCATTGTATTGCCGAATAATACTCCAAAACCCCGTATTTTCTTTGAATAGAGAAAGCCAAGTGTTGTATTGTCATTATAAAAAAAGGGAGCCGCGGGGCATCCTTGTCGGCAGCTCTTTTGGAGTCGGAGATTTTCTATACTGTTAATAGAAATGGAGGAAGATCCATTAGCAAGGAGGGTCCTTATCGGATTGAAAAGATGATTTGGAAGATTTTTCTTTTCCATTTTTAAAATATGGCGATGTGAGCCCGTGTCAAGGGCTTTTCGAAAGTCAATAGCTAAATTGGCCCCAAACAATTATCTGAAGGCATTACAGTCCATGACACAACTGATGTTTCTAGCAATGTTACTAGCTTTTCTTCTTTTCAGGAATTCATTTTGAAGAGGGCCGATTTTCTTATTATAACGGGTTCTAATTCACTGCAACGATACCAGCTAGAATGCAGCAAGACTCATTTATAAATAGTTATGGGACGCCAGTGGCTAATATCAGGACCATTACCTTTCTTTGGGATTGTCACAATCTGACCTTTATTATAGACTTGATAAAACACCTTTCTCCTCCATGGATTTACCTATGATTACTAAAAAAGGAATAATTCCATCATGAAAATGTTTGAAATTTTTCTACCAAATCTATTTTTCCAACTTTTTGGGGGGAATTTACCATTTATATACATGCTTAGTTATAGAATCAATGGAGAACAGAAAAGAAGAAAGATTGTGGCAAGTTTATGGGGGGAATTTGGTCGAGATTATTTTACGGTGGCCTAAAAGTCCTCATGAAAACGACCTTAATAAAAAAATTATAATCATTTTAATTTAGTCTTAGTCGATTATTTTTCGTATTTTTAAAGCGCTGTAGCGTTATACATATTCTCTACTGTTTTTTAATAATAAATTATTTCTCTATAATATCAGATAGCCGATACGAATTTACTTGGTCTGCAATATATTATTTTTAGAATAGAGAACCATTTTTTAATATTTCATGTAAATGCATCTGAAATAAACTTCACAATAAATACCCTTATAAACTTTTTTGTTGATTGACGTACACAAAATAAGAGGGCGAAAACTATTTTATTTGCTCTAAGAGACTTTTTTTATAAAAATGGACTAGATAAGATTCAGTGAGCGAGAAAACTCAGGTCCATGTAAAATCCACTTAGGTAAATAGAACTTCCGTGGCGAGGAAGCACGATGAAATAAAGATCATGATTTTGTGGTCCAAGATGGTTCCGGAAGATATTGAGCTCTTTTTATCTTTGAGAATAGAAGAGGGCAGAGAAGAGCGTAGTCTATGCGCAATGAACGATACCCACTGCACCAATAAATATTGTCTCCATATTTATGAGGTGCATCAACCGCCATTGAAAAACCACTCTAGTGACCGGAGCCGAGTTCATGGTACCAAATGGAGTAGCTTCATCACTAGAGACATCCAAAATCTTCTCTAACATTGGTCAATTCGCTAGTAACTTCGGCGATATTAGAATCACCGGGTCCAAGAATTGTATGTGATGTACATATTTTTTACTACAATATAACTTATTTTATCTTACAACTTATATGCAACACTTAATAAAACAAGTCAGCTTTCTTACAATATGGAGTTACCTTGTTTTTGGCTTTGTATTTTACAACATATTTGCATCACATAAAATAGTGATTTGAAATTTTTCATGCAGTATCACTATACTAATACAGATAAAAGATGCGGAGCGCGTTAGCTCTCTGGAGGCGTTCAATGTTGAGGGTGCTGGTTCAGCTCTAGAGATGGAAAAGTTAATATTGATAAACCTTAAAAAATACAATTCTATCAAACCAAAAAGGCCATAATGAAGACAAGACGAATGTGATATCACACGATAAAAATCGTTTTATACAAATACTATTTGATAATGGAAAGATGTGTAGTTGATCTATCATTATTGCAACAAAAAATTATGGAATATTCGTTTTTGTACTTGAAACTTTATATGAAATACAACAAAAAACATTTGTTGTAGAGAATTTTTTTTATTCAACAGTTCATTTTTATTATATGTACAACAGAATACATAAAACCTAAGATAATGCATGAAAAATCATATAAGTGAATATTTTAATTTACAATTTTATCTTAGGGGTTGAGCTGAAAGCACTATTTTCAATCAATAAAATACAAAAAAAAATCAAGTGACTGTGTACTAAAATATATAAACATAAATTTTGAGCTTTAAAATGGCACTACATGCAATTCATAAATTCTTTATTATTGTAGATAATGTCTTCCGGTGGATGGATGCAAGGGAAGGGAAGGGCCAAATATATAGATTAAATTTATTATAAAAACATTTTACTTTTCTATTTTATCCATTCCCTACCTTAAAACCCTGATATAGTTTTTTTGTATCAAGGTATTTAAGTCATTTATGTTGGTAGCCTTAATCTTTTACATCCTCAAAAAGGCTTTATATCGTCAAAGGTTCTAATTAAAAGGACTCTATTTATTAGGACTCATATGCAGTTAATTGCTAGGATCATCATGTAATACGTTATAAAAGGACACCCAAGGGATAATTTTTTTGATAATCATTATACAGATTATTTTTTTCCATTTGCGTATGATTCATTCTTTGGCATTCTTAATTAAATATTTTATGAAACGTGACATAGTAATATATAAGATAATAATTTCTTTGAAGGTTGATATTAAACAAATGTGGTATTGTGCTTATATATTTCTTCGTATTTGTAGCTTTGGCTTCATTTTTTCATTAATTCAACAATACATGATGGCCGTAGCAAGCTATTATTAGAAATATTTAGGTTATTCAGTACACTTTTCAAAGCAGTGTGACTAAGTACAAAGCTACATCTCTTTTATTGCTCAACATCTCACAATAACACGATGTAAAAGTTAAAAATATTCAACTCATCAACCGATAGGAGCCATCAAATGCATGACAAAATTAATTATTCCTAAAGTTGATGAGACAAAGCAGAGAAGGAGAGAGTACATGTTATGGCTTAAGAGGTCAAAGTCTGACCTCTGACCTGAGTAATAGGAAAAGAAATAAAGGACAATAGTCACTTTGGTACGTCGAAAAACATAATATATTATTAAGAAACATAATATTCAAGTCAGGAAACGACCGGGACACTAAAAAACAGCCGGAACCCGGGCCAGGTAGCCCGGTCGTTTCCTGGTATAAATATATCACTAAATATGTATTGAGGAGGTTTTTTTTAAAGATAATTAAATGATTTAATCAAGTGGGGCAATCGTTTTTAGATGGATATATGCCATAACTTTTCGAGTCAAGCAATTTATTATTTATATGTTGAGTATTCATTTATATTATAGGTGGGTGTTTAGATATATATAAAGCTTGTTTAAAATCACCTAGATTTTCATCCTTGTGAATAAATAGATCATTTAAAAATAATTCCTATCATTATTATACTTTCCAGCCTCTCCAACGTTCTCACGTGTTTCAACTCTGCCGCAAACTTCCTCGTCTACATGCTCCGCGGCAAAAAGTTTCGTGACGCCTTCTTGGAAACCTATGGATGTCGTCGGGAGATCACTACGGATCACTTGGGGCCAGCCTCCAGCCTCACAGCCATCACGGTTGTACAGAAAAACAGACTCTCCGTCAAGTACAACGCGGACTCTCTTAGCTCTTCCTCAATGAACCCGAAATATCCACATGAAACCAAGGACAAACGTAGATAAGAGCGGAAGAATCTCAATATAAAAGTATTTATTATTATTAATAATAATAATGCATTGATGTGTACCTCCCAAACCACTCTTCCTTGTTGTCAGTTATGTTGTGAATTTCTTTGTTTCTAATATAATCATTATAAATCCAAACCTGGGAACAATAAATAGGAGGGATCAATGAGAAAGCAGTCACTCAACAAAACCTTTCATTTATGGAGGGGAGTTTTCATAAGAAGAAAATTGTCTCTCGTATGCATATAACTTTTTCTTTTCTACATGATTTACCGGGTGTCCGGAAAGTCTTGACCGATACCTTTGATGACTTTTTTGAGGTTTCAGAGACTTTTTACGTAAATGTTACCTAATAAAAGTTAAAGACTGTATTTAGATTAACAGGTTTTGTTCCAATAAAATTGACATGGAAGCTAAAAACATGAAGTAGGTGCCCTGCTTCGTGTAGGAATCAGCCACAAGAGATCTCTGAGGCCACCGACATGCCCACCAGCACCATTGGCAGAATCAAGACAAGAGGGAAAACAAGCCTCGAAGTAGGAGACATGTCTTAAAGGCCACCAAGGCCACTAAGAAACCCTATTCTGAACATCAGAACAATCTTAGATCTTAATGAAGTTGGAAGTTATAAATCAGTCAAGACTTACCGGACACCCGGTGCAATAAAAGAGTGTTAATTGAATAATAAGAATAAAATATTTTTATCTGCTGAGAAATGCCTACTTCAGTCGACATTATGTTTTTTGTCAATATATTTCCTATTGCACATCATGAAAAAAGGAAAGTTATTTACATCAATGTTTTTATAAGTAAAAGGTTACTCCCAAAACATGAAAAGTTTTATTGATCTTCTACGTTATTTGTTAATTCCTACTAATTATTCCCAACAAAATATTTTTAGACTCCATTGTAATATTGCCCTGTATCCTGGGTGCCATATAAAATTAATATTCCCTATGTGTATCGAGTATTTTTTAAATAATAAATCGTATTTTATTTCTTGGTCTTTTATTTACTGACTTATACTACTGTGTCACAGAAGTAAGGTGATATTACATATATATTGCTAAAATTATTATTTTTTTTGCAAATCAATTTCGGCCCCTTCAAAATATGTCCCCATTATATATTACACATATTCCAACGGATCTTTCATTATTCGAAGTAGTTGTAATAAACAGGAATGGCCGTTAGCTTCTCCTTCTTTGCGACGACACAGTGGGTTAATTTCGGGGTCATGAAGTGATAATAATGAAGTTACAGGAGGCAATAGAAAAAACTTAACCGCTTTGTAGGTTAACTCTTGGCATCACTTCACGACTTTGACGGATGATCATATATTTCAGTAATGTGTTTTTTAAAGTTATATTCAACATTTTAAGGGGGAGGGATGCATGTAAAATGATGAATTTCCTTTTTTGGTGTGGGGGAGGGAAGACATTTTGGTGGATGCATCTAAAGTAAATATTGATAAATATTCTGGTAAAATATAAATGTGAACTAGGGATATTTGATTGCCCACAGAGGATATTTTGACATTTCTAAAAAGGTTAGAGGTCCAATAACCTTCGGTAAAATGTCCTGTAACCATTGCAAATATGTTTTTTCTTATTTTTAGTTAAAAGATATAATCGTACGTATAATTTATATATAACTGGAGCCATTGCGTATCATGTTAATCAATACTATGGCCTCAAACTAAATCTTCGGAAAATAATATCGTAACATAATAAAAAGAAGATCTCAAAGCCTAACAATACCAAATGTATAAAAACAAATAATGCTTAAAAATGTATAAATGTATACAAACATACCTGGATTTTGATGAACTGCCGAGACTGAAGTCAATCTGAAAGTAATAATCAAAGGATTTTCTCGATTAAAGCTTAATAAAAACAGTTAAGGCGGGACCCTTGAAGACCTTCTAAACAATATTTACTTCACAGCTTACTAAAAAAAAGATAGATATCGACCTAAATTTAGGGCCGATTTTAGCCCCTCAGTGATGAATCGGACAAAATAGAACTTACATCATCCATAAAATTTTCAGAACTTGGACTACTTATTCATATTCAGTAGATAGGTAGAAACAACTATGGATTTTTTTACTGATAATTTTACTCAATGATAAAACACAGCGTCTGCATCTGTCTCCATGAATTCTGTCAATCCGTACGGTAGATTTTAAAGTGAGAGCGAACGTGTCTTATTTTATATTAACATGAGTTTCACCCTCCCATTTTTTCATTCATTTCAGTGTCTCGGTAGAAACTGAGTTCCGAAGCAAAGTATGGTAGCGCTGTCTTTTCCGTTCTTTCTGTCGATGATGTCTTTCCTCCAAAAATTTATAATACACAAATTCCCGGTATTCAGCCCTACCATATATTAAATAAAATAATTCATTTAACACATATATATTTTCTGGTCTGAAATGTCGAGTGACGGTATCTCAAAACTTCTCTCAGATGCACCTCGACTTGTAATATGTAACCACAGGGCATTGACATTATAACTTATAAACATGCAGCTAGGTTAATTTTACTTCAAGGATCCTTCCCTAAGTCTCAGGCTAGATGTTCGAAAAAATATACATTATTGCATATCATATTTTTAATACGAGTAATAATTGGAGTTAACCTCACAGAAACTTAAGTGTTGAATAATTCTTTTATAAAAAGATCAAACTTTTGAAGATAATTCCATGGATCTTTGAAGGCCTAATGAAAAATCAGATTTGAAACTCGATCAAATTTACTTGATCATTGAATTTCTCCCCACGGCTTTTGATAGTGTTTTAGGCGTAAATAAAAGTATTTCCATATATTTTTTCTGGTTAAAATTCTTTATTATGACATCTAAAAAACGAGTACATAAAATGCAACAATAAAATAAATAAAAATATTTTAGACAGTTGTGTTTTAGAAACATAAATGAGCATTATAGAGCAAATATACTATCTAAAAAATTTAACCTTATATAAAATGCCAAAAATCATTTCTTCCGTAACAAGCGACGATGACTTTTTAAAATCCTATTTAAAGCATTCAAGTGTTCTGCTGCTATTTGATGGCACATAACGAATTAGGTCTCCAGCCCACTCCCACGAAGAAGATCCTGCGTTTGGAACTCTTAGAGAAAGAGCCGAATAACGTGCCGCTGCCCCAATGATGATTGAGCGTAGGTTGTCAAACTCTATGTAGGAGTTCACCGCAATTTGTTTTGCAATTAAATTTTTAAATAGAGTGCGTGTGAATATTAATTTATGTGGAGTTCATTGACGCCAGGCTGACATAATGGAATTGCATTTCGTATTCAGAATCCTTTCGTAATAATAATAATTTTGAAGTCATCACAATCCTGGAGGAATATGTCGTCCATTGATTGGTTAATATTCTCCAAAATATGATTACAATGCTTGAAATCAAATGAAAAATAAAAGAACTGACCTTTTTACTCAACTTTCATGGTTTGAAAAATTGATCATGTATATTAAATGGTTTTTTTCAAGCTTTACATCATTTCTTGTTTTCCATTATGTGATAAAATCCACGGAAAAGTAATCATACACTCTACTATATTGTGTAAAGTTTAATTGATATATACGTCAGTATTGATAATATTTTAGGATTCTGCGTCTTTAACACTGAATCTTCTCTTTATGTTTTGGCCTTGAACAAAAAAAAATAGTGGCCGAAACTTTTTCTAACTGAACCGTATAAGTTTGTAAACACAATTTTTCACGTCTTTCCACATCTCCATCTTTTCCCCATGCTAATTCCTTTTGTTTTTTGGGAAGAATATTCCATACTTATAATATATTTAATATTATTTAATTGATTAGATTTTTATCACAATTTTTGGGATTAAAAAGCTATTTTTTACTCCAGATTTCCAAAAGCCTTGTGATAATTGCAAAATGAATGTAACTATTTCATTTTTTAACATGACCTAGTTTACATTATTAGTGAAAAAAGAAGCTTGGTGTCAAATAAAAAGTTATTTATAAAATGTATACCATTCATTTAAAGCTATTTAATCCCCTTATATATCCTAATTACATGGCGTCTTTTAAATATTACAGGATTTATTTAAAATTGTATTGCAGATTTTTATTTGTCTAAAAAAGTTTAATTATTTCGCTATTCTTAGATATATTTACTACATATGCCAAAATATCTTTATTGCATATATTTATGTATATTACACAAAGAACACGTAACTAGAACTTACAAATATTAGATCACACTGCCATATGGTGTGAGCCCAAAAAATGCCATAATCATGATATTTGAAGCCTTCTCAACAATAAAACAGATTTTTGAATAGTAAATTATCATGGTCATACTCTGAACTCAATGACACATTGGAGGGATATATATCAGGAAACGACCGGGACACCTTTTTTCGCCGGGACCCGGGCCAGGACTTTTTTTAAGACGGGCCAAACCCGAACCGGGACTTCAGTATATTTTCGTTCCTTCGTCATTCTGAAAGTAACGACGTTTTTTTTGGAAAGAAAATTCCACAGAAAGTGACATCATTTTTGTTTTTTTGTTTTCCAAAAGAAAAATTACGACATTTTCTAAATATATATTTTAATTTTAATTTTTTTAGAAAAACGTTATCACAAACAGAATTACGAATGAACGATACCATTAAAGTCCCGGCCCGGTGATTTTTAGACACCGGGCCGGGCTGTTCAAAAACAGCCGGGACCCAGGCCGGATATCCGGCGGTTTCTGATATATATTTATATAACACAGAGATAGACGAAGAGTGATAATGAACTTACTCCCGTCCTGAAGATCTTGGTGTCGAAAAAGAGGACTTTATACATGGAAATGGAGTGTTTGGGCCCCTGGATCGTATAAATGAAGCGATTTCTCGTGACCTATGTCTTCTCACTTGTCTTCACATATTTTACCCTCCATCCACTCTCCTCCGGGTCTCGGATGACTTAAAAGACTTCACTCATGACTTCTACACGACCCTTGACTCGTAAATCTAAAAAAAGGAAGTCCTCCAGGGATATTTTTTTCTATATTATTGCATATAATAATATATTATATATATGTTTTTGTAAGATTCTATTTTTGAACGCTTCAAAACCCAGTCCTCCAGTTACACATCTTGGAGAAACATAGGAGGATAACTAAATCTCTTTTAGCTCTAGGCTCCTCATTCAAGTTGCTCTATTAGAATGACTAATGCGGAAAATTTCCTTTTTTACTCTCAATTTGATTGGTTAAAACAAAAAAAGGAAAAAATAAGTTGGTAGACTTGTAAAGATACTTGAAGACTCCTACTCAGTGTCATATTTAACCTCGATATAACAACTCGCTTCTTCAATTATTTCGTCATGTCGAAGAAAAAGTGTAATTTTTCTTGGATCTCTACTAATGCAGACACTGAGTTGTGGAAATAGGACACTAATAGTGGGCTGATATCATGTCGTTTATGTTGTTATACGTGCCCGTCTCGTCCTTTATAGAAAATAGTTTGTTTTATCATAAACAGAGATTAATAAAATCAGTGAAAGCATTTAGTTTTCTTGGGATTAATAGAAAAAAAGGAAATCCTGCGATCAGTGAAACCACCGTATATTATGTTTCAACATATTAAGTAGGCCATTAAAATAACGTCATTGAGTGGTATTTAGTCATAAAGGTTTGTGAAGAGCCAATATGTTTGGCGCCCATGACTATAGTCCTCCAGACATTTTTTCTCTGAAATATTTAACTAATTAACTGATTATAACAAAATAATATTGTTAGATCTTTAACAAACAAATGGGATCAAAATTAGCCAGTAGTTTTACATCTGAACGGAAGTCGGATCCATATGCTTCGATTTGAAGATCACTCCGCTCATTCAAAGTTTAAACTAATAGGCACTTAGAGTGTAACTCCTCATTCTAACCTAATTTTAAGATCCAAGATCAGACTATGCACAAGGAAGTCTTTCTGAAAGGATCCTAGAAAAAAGTCGTCAAATCACATTGAAATAATATATATTGGAACATAAATGTTAATAAAAAGGATTTTAAAATTGAGGTGTCGGGTTTTGTAAGCAAAAAATATTCAAGACAATAATAAATAGAGAATTTAATCATATCTCCTGGGAGACCATTCATTAGTTAAGACTCTAATAGCACTTTGTGACATTGTTATTCTCGTTAACCCATTAAGGCCGAAAGTTGAAAAATTGTCTGATCATAATGAAAATTACATGGCGTGTTAATTACACCATTATCAACATTGTGTATTTTTTTCAGAAATATCGAGCCATAGATTCGCGAAATATTTGCACGTAGATATATCTACGCACCGGCCGTTTGGCCAAGAAACATGAATAATAAAATAAAAAAGAAGAAGGATTTTTTGAAGTATAGTTTCTATTGTTCTATTAAATATTCACTTTGACAAATATATACTGGAAAAATATAACATTTTCTATATTTTACAAAACATGATACTTTTTAAAACATTTTGGGTGTAATCCTACTTCACATTTATCACACATATAAGGAGTTCTGCCATTACATTCTTTGCAGACTTTCGCATTTTCGGTGTGGGAAATCCAATGATTATATTGATCAAAACGTGTTGTGATGACTTTCTTTGATGATGCCTTTTTTCCTTGTTTATTTGGTGTTCCATATGACTTGCAGTAATGTATTGCCAGGGTTTCTATAAATTCGAAATGTGTCATTTTTATTCCTTTAGATTTCATTAACAAATAGGAGTTATTTATAGCTGTTGACACCATATATGAAAATATCGGCCACCACCACTTCTTTTGACGCATTCTGATCCGATATGTTCCAACGGCTTGATCCATAGCATCAACATATCCCATATGCTGATTATATTTTTAATGGATTCTGGTTGAGGTAGATCAATATATTTCTTCTTGCTTCTGTCCCATCTTTTACATGTCATTATGGACAATGATTCATTATTTGTTGCAATATTGAACTCCTTATTATCCTTCCAACGAACAAGTAAGGTAGAGCCAGAGGAACGAAAATCATATGCACCTCTATCACACTTTTTAAAATAATCTTTCTTGGCTATGGGGCATTTTCCGGAACGGTTATCCTTACAGGTTCCAGACGCTAAGTATCCTTTTGATGTCAAAGAATCCAAAAGAGACACACTTGTGAAGTAGTTGTCAAAAAAAGTTTATGGCCTTTATTTGGGGGAAGTTTAGCTTTTTCTATCAGATCCAACACAACTTGTCCTCCGATTCCAATTTTCGATTCACTTTTATTAGTATATTGGACGTTCTTACCCATATATAGTTCAAAGGAATGAAGGTATCCACCACTAGAGCACATTGCCCACATTTTATATCCGAATCTTATGGGCTTGCCTCGAATGAATTGTTTCGCATAATGTTTTCCGAAATAAGGGATCATACTTTCATCAATCGAGACATGTTCGGGAATTTTTCCATATTTTTGATAGTTCTTTTGTAAATGTTGGAGTAATGGCCTTATTTTGGCTGCACGATCCTCTGAAGTACTACTGTTGTCGTTCAAGTGAAAATTATGAAGTATATCCAAAAATCTATCACGTCTAATGCTATTAGATAATAATTTAGGAATATGATCTCCAGAAGACCAATATTTCTTTTTGGAAGGCAATTTTACGATTGACGATAATAAGAGTCCTCCCATAAAAACTTTTATCTCTTCAATGCTTACATCCAAAACTTTGTTGTTCTTTTGAAGGGCATACAAATTAGTTTGATACATCATCAATTGAAATAATTCCTTATCAAATAAAAGTTCAAAAAAGTCCATTGGAGTTTTCCAAATTTTCAATTTTATTTTTTTCTATTCTAAATGTTTGTTCAATGCCTTTGTAACTAGTGATCTTTTTCCAAATTCTTGTTACGTTTTCCGATGGTAAATGCTCAATTTCGTCGAACGAATAATCAGTGGGTGCCTGGAGTACGATTCTTGAAAGATTTTCTGAGAGACCTTCAGCTTCGTCATCTGAAAGATCACTGTCCCCATCGGAGATATTTGGGTTTGTTGGAAGACCCATAAATACATTTCCGTTTCCGTCAAGATCTTCCAAGAGGTTAAGTACTTCAGCAGTGGAGAGTCTATAAATAGTTAAAAATCAAAATATATAGATATTTTTTGAAAATATAAATAAATGACTATATACTACTTTTTATGTCCAAACGGCCGAAGCGTAGATATATCTACGTTCAAAGTTTTAGTTGAAAAATATGTACTGAATATTGAAGCAAGAAGTAAACGAATAAAAATAAAAAGAATGTAAAATTATTTCAAAAATAATAAGCAAAAGATAAAAACTATATTATATATGTAATTTTTCTAAAATAATGAAAAATACAACTTACGTTTGAGAAGTAGATCTGAGCGGTTCGGCCATTTTCCACGAAATAACGTAAAATCATGCAATCAAAAACGAAAACAATATTTTAAAGAGTTCCATTCTCTTTGTTATATCATTTCGAAACAAAGGAGAGAAAAAATCAATCAAACGTAATTAAATAATTTTGAATAACGTCACAAAGAAAATGCACGTAGATAAATCTACGCGTCGGCCTTAATGGGATGTAAACGTTAACAAAACTTATAATTACAAAACAATAAGTAGAGATGTGGTCCATTTTTAATGCTAATATATTTGTTTAATATGTGTCCAACATGTTAAAAAGTTGAATGGTCTCTTAAGTAGGAAAATTAAACCGTCAAACCAACAGAACGAAACACAGAAAAAGCTTGTACTTCTTAGTTTCCTGCTCAACTTTATATACTAGAACTTCTTGGTATGCCAAGATAATAAATAGACTAAGTGATCTAAAAAAAATCGTATATTATGTGAGCCTACTTGTTGTGTCCCTTCACTGGTCACAGTCCTTTGTAAGATTAATTTGAGAGGAGGACCTAAATTCAAAATAGTTCACAAAGAAAATAGAAGATCAACTTTGGAATATTGTATATTTTAAATGAGCATCTCTTTTAATTTGACAAACGTTAATCAACTAAATGCTATATAGGAAAAAATATATCCAGTCTTTCGCCTTTCGAATATGAAGTTAAACCCTTTGAGGATTATTTATTGGAACTACAACAATATCAAAATTGGTATTTCATGTTATATAAATGATAAATAAAAAGAAGACAAAATCATCTTTGATCTACCAAAGATAAAAGTTTGATTAAAAAGAAGTTGTTAAGTAGAATCCTGAAGAAAAAAAATCTTTCATTTTGAGAATATAGACATAAAGTAAATTACGACGTTAAATTTGTTGGACTAACATCAAATTTTACCAGTTTAAAAAACTCCCCAAAAAGTGTTCTCTTGAATTTGCCATTTCAAATTACAAAGACCAAAAGGCAGAAAAAAATGGAAAAATGGGATACCGATCCAAAGGGAAGACCTTCGGATAATTTTTATTTCCTCAGGCATCAAAATATTTGGCTTGAAGCATTAAAGTTCAAATTGTATGTAACCATCGTGCCTTAAATATAAAAACAGTTGTATCAAAAACGATATTTACATTACATTAAAGGTTTTGCTCGAATGTAATGAAAGGCACCCCAAATCGGTCTTTAAAAAGTATTAAAAAAGTGAAAATACTTCGTAAATATATTATGATTTTAAAATACTGAAAGTCGTGAGTGGGATCGATTGTATCAATTGTCTCATCTTGGAAACAGGTTAGATAAATACATTCAACGCAATATGACGAATGTTATTGTTAATGATTTTCTTTGGGGACTTTTTGTTTTAATAAAGTACATCATATATATATATATATATATATATCTATATATATATATATATATATATATATATATATATATATATATATATATATATATATATATATATATATATATATATATATATATATATATTCCCTACCTGGTGAAATGGAAAATAAATAGAGGTTTGTGACTATAATTAATGTCTCTGTATCAGAGGAGTCTATTTCAAAATTGTAGGTTCTGATACCTAAAGCGTTAAAGTAAGTAGGGCATGCAAGGAAAAAGTAAACCAAAAAATTGGCCTACATTTTGGTTATTTTTTTAACGTAAGATGTCGCTAGTCAATGAAATTACGTCACAATCCTATTTAAACTGGTTTAAAAGAATTAAGTTTGATGATTTGAAATATATCAAATCACTGCAAGATTGTGCGAGGTTCCAAATATAAATAATAAAAAGGACTTTGTTATTATTTGAAAGAGCTCTAGCATCAAACTGCCCCTTACTGACTAAAGAAGAACTAAAATTTTGGCCAATTCCTTTTGTGGAAAAAGGAATAATTTTATTTTATGCATGTCCTACTTTACTTTAACGCTTTACTGACACCAAGTTCGTTTATTCTTAGACAAAATCGGAGTCACGAAAGACGTCCTCCTCCGGGGAGGCTGTCATCAAGATCCATGGTCTGGAATATAAAGAGAGGCTTAGCAATAGGACATCAGGCTAAGGGAGTCAAAAAGACCCCTTTTCTTCTGAGGTAGCATCCCTCAACGGCAAAGACAATCCATTAGAAGGGGGTTTCGAAGGTTGGGGAGATGGGACTTCCCCCTCCTAACTAACTATTCGAGAGTCGGTACTCTGACGGATGAATATAATGATACTTTTAAGAGCTTACAAATATACTTGGGAAGAGAGCACTGTCACAAAAATATCTATAAAATAAGTATGAGTAAAGAACAGGACAGCCTGTTGGTTCATTTTCCATACACATCACACTTTATTCGTACAAAAGGAAGATTATTTCGCTTTGAGATCCTTTATCTAAGAAATGGCGTACAATATGCATAAGATGAATAATATTTTACATTTTTGCCTTATAAAAAATAATAGTATTTTATGGCAAACTTCGTATTTTATTCCGCCCACTCATATATCATATTGAACACATTGCATATAACTATATGCCATGAAGTATCCAAGGCGTATTTCCTTTCATAGAAACGATAAGGGTTTGCAAATTCCATTGCCAATATATATGGTATGTTTAAGTAGGTATCATCGCCTCAACCAATGAAAACTTTAAAAAAGCTCTTATGAAGAGAGAGCATTCATGAAAGTCAAATATAACATACTTAAAAAAGAGATTTAGATTTTTTAAATGTATATTGTAAAAATTGTACAAATATAAAATACAATTAAAATGCATTTTTATAGTTAAAATGGCGTAAAAATACATATATTTGTAGCAGAGTATATCCTTCTCTCTGCTCCTATTCGTTCCTCTGCTCATATTTGTTCCTCTATTTTTCGTCCTTTTCATATAAAGACGAACGTTTCCTTCTCTTTTCTCAAAGAGACTATCTACAAATAATTGAAATAATTTTTTTTTTCAAAAGAATTACTTTCTATGAAATACAAATTAGCTTAGATCAGATAATCGAAGGGATGTTCATCATTTAATCCCTTTGGCAACATATTAACGTTACAGTTTAAAATACTACTACCTTATCCATTCAAAACTCGATATAACAACAATAAATACATAATATTAATAAATACAGGTGGTTACGTCAAGAAACTTTATTGATATAACGTTTCCTCATATCCACTCTGATGCACTTCCATTGAACTATGTTTGGGAAGAGGAGGATGATAAATTATGCAAGTAAATGCGTTGCTTTGTGAAATTCGTGAAAAAATTAGTTAAGTTCATTATTAGCACAAAAAGTCCGTCACACAAATGTTTTTATAAGAAATCTAAGATTTATAGATTATCCTTTTCAAATTAAAAGCTTCTATTTTTTATTTGATATAAATAAACACGACATTGGATTACATATTTCCTCCTAAATTTGGAGTACTTTATTGAAAAAATATTATTTGTTTGGTGTTTATAAATGTAAATATAATGTCCCCCTATCCAAAAAGCATTGACACAGCACTTTTAAATATAAAATCTTTAGTTGCAAAACAAATTACGACAAACTCTTTCATCGAGGTCGAGGACCTAAGGGCAATAATCATTGAAGCCGCCGCCCGCTACTCAGCTCTACAAATTAAGATTCCGAACGCAACATCAGATGATTGAAAAAGGGCTGGAAATGTCGTCCTATTCGTACCATCGAGATCAATTCATTTTTAAAATCAGCCAAGAGGATCTTAAGAAAATATCGGCGTTTTTTAATGAACAAATAAATTGTCATTTTATATTTAGGTCATCACTTTTTAACAGTAAATTTGAACTATAATGTTCATTTATGTTTTACGCAACTGTTGAAGAGAGTTTTATTTATATAATATATTTATTGTATTTAGTGTAGTTTGTACTGTATTGTTTGTTACAAATATTGAATTAAACTTCGTGACCGAAAAAAAAATATTAGTTTGATTAAATAGATAGTGATTGATAATGTCATTACACTTAAGGATCATATTTTTCAAAGAGTGACCATAAACACCAAAATGTATGCACTGACCCTTGCGACGATTAAGGATACTTGATGTCTTTGTTTTTGTAGATTTTTCTTCCGATATAAGACGCAAAGATGATCCTTCGGTTGTCGTCGACAGCTGCCCAAATTATTCCAAGAGTTATCCAAACTTAGATAGATGCTTCATAAGAGTCGCTTTTGTCTGGTAGATAGGAACCGCGACAGGATCTCCTTTTTCTGTGTCTTCCTTAGCCAAGTAGTAAGCAAACTCATTCCGTGTTACTATTGTGTCTCTTGATCCAAACAATGGTGATGTCACAAATAGAACTCTCAAGGGTACTTTTACTAATTATAATTTCTTCTCTGGGTATATTGCCAGGCTAATATTTAAGGCGGTCAATAGCTGATAGTCTTGTAGCAGCAAACTCTTACCTGCTATTTCCTAGCTGGTATATTGCTTGTCAAAATTGTAATGGCTTTTACTTCAGCTTAATATCAATATTTGTACATATGGTTAAGTGAGCGTTTGGATTTATTACATTGTCATGACATGTTAAGGGCTATGCTTATTCATGAACCGGCTGTATATCCGTTTCGATTTATAAATACGTTTTTTTAATAATGGGTTAAGATTGCGTTATAAAAATATAAACAATTATTTGCCGTTGCATAAACAGCTACATGTATGAAACAACGGCTTGTTAGAGACAATTATTATTATAACAACAAGTCTTTTTTTAACCGCATATCTTTGTTTTAAGCGAGTTAATGGTTTTTGGGGAGTGTTTATATGTGTTTTAATTGTATAAAGGTATATTTACCTTTAATTGTTTTTAAATAAAACATTTAAAAAAATACATTTAAAAAAATATAAGTCCATATTGCCTAGAGAGCGACTTTTCGAATGCTGGCGATTTTTAATGGCATCACGCCAGAAAGCAGGAAGAATAACATTTTGTAGAATGTGCTTTGTTTTGCTTACGTCAGCAAAAAAATATGACTACAATATATTTTTGATACGTAAATTGGTAAAAAAGCTTAAGAATTGTCGGCATTCAAGACTGTCTATTGTTTTGCAAATTATAAGGAATGATTCTTAAATGCAAAAACACCAAATTAAAAATATTGTCAACGGCTGCATTGATCTTAACAGTCACTTACCCATGATCGAAAAAGAACAAAGTTTACATGTCGTCTCTGCACGGAGGAGGAGAATACGCTGTATCATCTAACTTTTGACTGTGGCCACACATAAACGAGATGTACCAGCTGGCCGAAGAGCCCAAGCTAGGAAGAAGCCTATAGAATTATACTAAAATGTATGATGTAGTATATTTTACTACACAATAATCATTTTTCTGACGTATGTAAACAAGGTCGTGCGTTTGTTAGAGGAAAAAATAATCTTAAATAAATTGATTATTTTCGTAAATTAAAATAGAGTGACTATAGTATCTGTAGACTCTCCGTCTATCACATGGAATCAAACCTGGAGGGAGAGACCCCTCTCCCACTTATCAGGTCAAAAACCCTTGAAAACTCCCAAATAACGGAAGACACGTCGTCCCAATACAACTCATCTCCTAATGAAAAGAATACGAATGAGCTTCTAGATCACGGCAAGAGCTTAAACAACAAAAAAAACAAACATCTTGAATGCTCCGAACATCTCGGAGTCTCTGACGTCATCGATGAGGACAAAATCATCTTAAAAACGTAGGACATTGTGTCTTTCTTCAAATTAAACATAACAAAACCAGGTTAAGAAACCCCTCCTTATTGATACGATTCTTTTACTCAATTTCAGTAGATGTTATAAATCTTTTGATACCATAATTTTTTTCAATGGATGAGTTAAAAAGTTCTGTATTTAGTCATCTATATAATTGTTGCACAATATA
>CP045902.1:13660537-13683445 GCA_013387185.1 Caligus rogercresseyi
TTTTGTTTATAATCTATATCGTTTGATCTTTTTAATTGTCATGATTGTATCTTATATCCTATGTCCCCATATCGGCCAAACTATTATTATAAGAGTTTTGTATTTTGTATATGAATCTGATATAGATAATTGCAGTGTTGAGTAAATAGTTTTGTACGATGTACAAAAAAACAAAGGTAAAATATTTGAATGCAATAAAAGTCAAAAATAACTATTTTTTATTGGTAAACCTATGGATAACATATATGTCAAGTACACAATTTTTGTGACAAAGAATATCTATTTAAATCTTCGACAAACTAGAGGAAAATATTTTAAATTATCATAGGAGCTCCCACGATCTAGAACAATTTATAACCACAATGGAATAAATGTTTAGGTTTAATGATACATTATTATATATATTAAACACAATTTTACTTTATGGAGTAGATATTCAGCTCAATCTCATTGGTTATCATTGCCGGTAATTCCAATGCCCACGACAAACTTAGGCAATCCCTCACAATTAAACATTTGATCTATATTAATAATATTTTATTTTAAAGTAGTAATGGAGCTTATCACTTGCTATTTTCTTTATGTTTCTTCAAAAACATTTTGCCAACAGTTTTTTATCTTTTGCTTAATAATAATAAATACTACATGGATACATCATTGTTGTATAAGAGTAGTTTACAGCAGATCACAGAGGACAAACTTGCTATTGTTGCGTCTCTAACCAATACCAGGCCGTCTATCTAATGTTTTCATAGATAGTATTATATTTGTTATTTGTGACGTATACAAATATAACTTAATAATGGATTTTTGATGACATAAGCTAAATAACAATATTAGTATATATATTATTTTTTTCGGTTAAGACTTTTTATTTATCATCACCAACAAACAGTGTAGATAAAAGACACTTAAGACAATGCGATAATAAAAAAACATAAAACTAAGCAGTTTTTAAACCCAGTCGAAGATATTCAAAACCGCCTCCAAAGTAACTGCCAAATTTAAAACTCTAATAGCATATGCTTATTTTACCAAAATTAAAGTTAGCAATTCAATTATCACCGTTGCTTTAAATGAATTTAATTTTATAGAGTGTTTTTGATGTTTTAAAGATCAGTGTCTTTTTAATACTATTTGTATGTCTGTTTTTTATGTTGTTGTTTGAAAGCTTCATTTATTTGGTATATTTTTGCCTTTGTTTCTTATATATTCATGTTCTTTTTATTTGTCTCTCTGTTGTGATTTAAATAGAGATAAATAAATATATTTGTAAAAAAAAAACTTGAAAAAATAAATTGGCAAATATTGTTTTTGATATTTACAAATAATAGTTTTAAATAGTTTTCAAACAAAGCTACTTTCTCAAATTTTAAATTCTTTTTTATAAATAAAAGAAACCCAATTTTGATTGTAAAAGCGAAAAGAGGTGCTATGAAATATAAAAAGCATAGATATTTTAACCCAAACATTCATACTTAAAGAACATTTATATAAATATATTTAATATACCTTTGTTTTAATAATCAAAATATCTTATATTTGCTCCAGTTTTTTGATATTGCAAATTATTTATCAATGAAAAAATATATATCAACAGTTTTGAAGTATTTTTTGTCAATAAGAATAAACAAAAAAAAAGATTTTTTAAATTTTTAAAGAGAGTATGATAACTTAGGTATTGAAATTTTGGAATAAAAATGGAGAATGAAATATAAACAACAACTTTTTATGTGACTATAGATAATATTTTTATAAGAAAGAATTATAAAGTTATCTTACAGTAATGAGTTTTGATGAAACGTATTTTTAGTACAGCAAAAAAATGTGTCCTAAAATGTAAATGTAATGTTTTGTTATAACATTTCTTTGATTGCTCTTGGAACTTATTTTTTTTTCTTGCTCAGTTGTCTTTTAATTAAATTATTGTTAATCTTTCTGGTACAACAGATTGTATATTTTATATATCAAAAGAAAGTCGTTAATACAATAATTTATTAGGTTGTCAAGTTCGATAGAAGCGATTAATCAATTGTCATAATTGGCTAATCAGATGACATATTCTATTATATATATATTATCATATAATATGATCATATATAGATCCTATATATATATATATATCCCTATATAGCAAAGTCTAAGTTGGCCTTAGTTTAGCACACTATTTTCATTAGGAGAAACAATTAAATAATCTCTAACTATATGTTTATAAATAATTAAGTATAGGCTGTGCACGAAATAATAACTTAGATTCTTATTAAATGAACATAATTGAAAGTTTTTTTAAATTTAATACTTTGATTATGTACTTCATACGAAAATATTTTGAACTTTGAAGTAAGAATGACTACAAAAGTTTGTTTAATTGTAATCAAACAAGTACTGTAAAAATAAGAAACTATGACAATTGAATATTAAAAAACAAGAGGCAAAAAATATGTACAAAGAATTAGTCTATTAATTTGTCTACAGGAGGCAATCACAAATTATATATATTGTATATCTATCTATTTATCTATCTATTTATATATATATCCAATAATAATATATAGATAATAAATTATCTTTATTCGTAGGAATAATTTTAAAGAACTCAATCACAACTACTTTCGCAACTTATTACAGGTTACTGTAAATTGAATGCATAGTAAAAAATACTAATCATCAAAACTATTAATATATGTTTATTTAAGTAATTGTCGTGAAATTTGACGGAAGTAAAAATATCATTTTTTCAAAAAGAAATATGGCCAAGGGAGTGCGATAGCCGGTTAGTGTAACTCCCAATGTTTGGGGCGCAGGTTCTAATCCCGATGAGGGCATGATCACTTTTGGTTACCTCATTTATAAGATCCTGGTTTTGGGTGACTAATTATAATGATAATGCTTATTTTTATCCTGTCGGATGTAATTCTATCCTCTTTTTCTTCGTTTTATATACACTTATAATATGTGATGTAAAATGTTTGGAGCCTCAATAAATAAATAAAAATATCCGCATGCATGAAATATGGATAAACCCATGTGAATGAATCAAGGAAAGACAGAAAAATAATATATCCGGCAAAAAGATATTATTAAATTTATATATTAACATAAAAATAGCCGAGCATCAACGTTTGATTTAGACACATGTTGGGTTCATTAACTCCGCCGAAGAGGTATTGTTTCACTGGCGTTTGTTGTGTTTGTTAGTTTGTTGGTTTTTAGTTTGTTTGGTTTGTCAGCGGGATAACTCAAAAGTACTGAACGGATTTTGGATGAAATTTGTGGAGTGTTGGAAGTGCCAAAAGGAAGAAGTGATTAAATTTTGGTATCTCTGAGTGCAGAATTAAGGCGCCAAATGAGCTAAATACTACTAAATTTTCAAGTTAGCCTACTTGCCAATAGATGTCGCCGTGCTGTGAAATTGGGTGCCGGTAGCGTCTTCCTCTCGGAATTTCCGTCTAGGGGAACCCCTCCCCGTCTCTCTAACGCCTTCCCCAGTCGTGAAAAATCCGCCTCGGAAGGCTCATGACGGCGGGAGGTTTGCACTCTCTGAGTTGTATATATGCCTCTATTTAACATATTTTTTAAATAAGAACTAAAAAGTAATACCAGTAATAACGATTTTTGATGACTACAATATGACAGTTTGAAGTCAATAGTTATTTCAAAATATAAATTACTAAAATAAGTTGAAACACCTTTCCTTATAAGTATTTCACATCTGTAAAAAAGATCCAACAGAACTAAAGTATGGGAATAGTTATAAGTCAAAATATTTCTCAAATGATACCGGGCCTATTAAAGAAAACTTTTACAATTGTATACAAAATTTAAATTCAAGTTTGTCATAATAACATTTTGATATATATTTACTAATCAAACTCAATGGATGTTATAAACTATCTAAGATATTTTAACATTGTTAATTATTTACCTTTTGTCCTACGTCCCTTCGTTTCCACGTGAGAGTTTATTTTTTATCTTAATCTCACTTTGATAAAAACCATGAATCATTGAGACGTAATAAGCACCTAAATAATTTCAAAATTATGAGTTCTCAAAAAATACTAAGGAAGGATGGAGGAAAGAAATGGATCTCTTTTCTCTTGACTCACTCGTCCTGCTTCTTTCCCCTGCTTTTTGTATTTCTTCTCCTTGGAATTCAATTCGTTCAATCGGTGGCTCCTCTTTGAGGGTTGGAGCGTTAGTTGTGGTCCTCTTATACAATTTTTTTTGACAAAGATCTATATTATTATATCATTTTGGAATATAATGAATAAGAATATGCGCTCTTCCTTCTTGTAGTGGAAGAAGACATACAAAAGATGTACAAAGAGCCATTAGGTCCCAGGGTATAGTTTATTTAGTTGTGGACTCGAGGGACAATTTAAGAAAATATAATATTATTTTATTTAACTAAATAATAATAAGTATTTTAAACCAAACTTATAAGCAGGGTCTTTGTGAGCACTCTCACTCGAAGTG
Source organism: Caligus rogercresseyi (assembly GCA_013387185.1). Lineage (NCBI taxonomy): Eukaryota > Metazoa > Arthropoda > Copepoda > Siphonostomatoida > Caligidae > Caligus > Caligus rogercresseyi. The sequence goes on from CP045902.1 coordinate 13,665,014, forward strand.
GCCTCCTTCAGCTTCAATGACAGCTTCCACATGGCGCCGGAAAGCCTTGCAGGAGTTGATGAGGAGCTCCTCCGACATGTTGTCCCACTCCGTCCTGATGGTGGCCTTTAGAGCATCCACATTTGGATGAGGAGTCCTGTTGGTCTTCCTCTCTAATTCTCCCCCACACGGCGAAGTCCAATGGGTTCAGATCCTGCGAATGTGATGGAGCACCATCCTGCGTCCACACATAGTTTCCCTCGGGGTAATTGGCCTTCAGCAATGGCAAAACTGTGTACCTAAGGACCTTGTGTTAGGTCTCCTTGTGAATCTTCTCCCTGGCCTTGAAAAAGAAGGGAGTCATCTTCTTCCTGTCTGACGCAACCTAGAAAACAAGGCTCCTGGAGCATTTGACAATGTCCATGATCTTTGCCACTTCAATTTTTGCGTCAAGCAGATCTGAGATCCTTTTCCTTTTGCGTCCTGATTGCTCATTTTTTGAGAATTTCGACTGTTTATTATTGGTCATTTATGCTTAAAAAGCATAATAAATCGGAATTTCAAAAAAAATATAAACCACCCACTTTGTAATTTTTTGAGGAAAAAAAAATACATACATACATATTATATATATTTTGTGCTTCTATGAACATCCTTTTCAAATTGAGCATATTATATTCACTATCCCACCTGCCTCGGGGATTATGAGCTCCTATGGATTGATTGCTGAGTGAGAAGAAGCATGGAGATCCTCGATTCTATATATTACTTGATCTTACACATTCGTGGAAAAGCAGGATTTATCGATCTACTTGTGGCATAATTGATATTGCAAAATTTACGACTTCCTGTCCGAAGTCTGCTTAATTAATACACTTGACTACCCATGCAACAAGTGTTAATTCATGCCTTTGTTGATTGTCCATATCTTATGGTGGTCAAGTGTTTTATTCCACTAATGTGTGCGATAGATGATGAATAAACTATTTCAATGTTTGTGTTCTTTGTAGTGCCTACAGACGTAAATAGAAATAAATAGTCCCCCTGTCAAAAGATTATAAACTCAGTACTAATAATTATAAAATCATAATTGCTAAGATAATTACGACGAATTCATTCATCCAGGTCGAGGGCGATAATCCACGATAATCCGCCGCCCACTATTCAGCCTTGCAAATTAGATCCCAAGCGCTACATCAATTACATGGTAGAGAACATGAGACGTTTATACGATTCGTTGCCTTGCATTATTTTGTTGATGTAATGACATCAATGCAATTTTTTAAAGCAGTCAAGACAGCTTTAATAAGACACTGTTTTCCTATTTCTTTCAATAAATTGCCCTGTCATTTTATAAACGGTGGTTCCTTTGGACAGCTAATCTAAACTATAATATTCCTCTATGTACTGTTTGTACACAGCTGTTCAAAGAGTTTTTATCCGGTAGTTTAAGTGAATTGTTATCACAATGTATTTTACAAAACTTTAATAAAAACATTTATGACTGAAAAAAATATCATCAATAGTGCTTGGTTATATATAGTTATATATATATATATCACTTTGTGGTATTAAATTAAACATTGAATTAATTGCCATAAACTAGCCAATGGGTATATTCATCTTTTAGGTACATTAACTATGAGATCAAACGTAAAATAAATACATAGTACATTTAATTAAAAATATTATTTTTAAATATGATCCGCATTAAAAATAATTTTGGAAATTTGTATATCACGAAGATAAAATACTAATTACTAAAAAAATATTAAAGTTAAAATAACTGTACCTAATATTCTAAGAATAATCTTAATAAGGATTAAATATGGATAATTTCACCGTATGCATAGTAAAAAAATATACCGAAATCGATGCTTAATTTATATACTCTTGTCATAGTACGTCCGGTATTCCTTATTTTTAGTCCAATGCAAAGATTCAATACTTGAAAGATTTGTTCTCATATTTTTTGCAATGACTTGAAGGAAAAGCAAAAAAGAAAAAAGGAAAACTGGTATAATATTACATTTTTTTCCTTATTTCAAAGCCCTTTGGATATATTGAAAGACACAGACCTTTATGTGATTTCTTTGAATAAAAGTCACCATCAAAATAATATAAGGCACTTATTTGAACTTGTATCTATGCAAGTTAAAAGAGGAAGAATGTATGCAAAATTGTAATATTAAATTACACTGTTTATTTGAGCAGAAACTCAGCATCTTTGTATTATTAAAAAGATACACCCATTGAGTGGTCTATTTTTTGCGTTAGTGTATTTATATAGCAACTGTATGGGCATATATGTTACCAGCAATAAAATTCGTACTTTATAAATAAGAGTATTGTACTATGGATTAAATGTTTAAGATGTAAAATTCTAGTGTTTCCTAGAAAGCCCAAAAAAAACTGAATGCATATTTGGGGAGCTATTTAATAAGTGCTTGTGACATATAAGGGCTTAGGAACAAAGTTAGGCAATGAGCTGTATCAGGGAACAAAATGATAATTATTTACTAATAATGAACGAGTCACAAAATTTTAAAACTAACACACGGCGACGGACGCTGGCGCTGATGTTACAGATATGCTCCTGGCTCATGTCGTTCCATGCTTCGCGGAAGACCTGCTTTAAGGCCTTCAAATTTGGATGAGACGTCTCATTGGTGGTCTTTTCCAAGACGCTCTAAACAAACAATCCAACGGGTCCAAGTCCGGGCTTGAGCTGGCCACATTTTGGCCTGCCAGAAATCGGATTTGTGGGTGCGGGAGAAACCTTCTTGGATGTATGGCATGGAGCACCATTTTGAGTTCAGGTATTGTTTCAATTAGGATATGGGGTCTTCAGCCAAGGCAACACTGTTCACCTCAGCACCTTGTAGTTGGCAGTGAAGAGCATCCGGCTTGAAAAAGTACGGAAATATATTCTTGTCACCGCTCGACACATCCCCCAGCATCATTATGTGTTGAGGGTAATTCGTTTGGCAGATGCCCTCGACCTGGTCCAATGATTTGGCAACATACCGATCATTTCGCCTGTTGAAGACGGCGTTCAGGGCGAAGATTTTCTTATCGGAGAAAATCTACGCTCGAATGCTTATATAGACTTAATGTTATATCGACTTATATGTTTTAAAAACTCGTTACTTAAAATTTCAGGGAAAATAATATTATTTTATTATTAATGATATTAGGAACAAATGGCTGAGGAAACTACGGCCTGGAAAGAATGGACCAGGAAGAAATGATTCAAGAAAGGAAGGAAAATGATGATGCATGGAAATATGGCCCAAGTAAGTATTTGCCCCGTCTAATGACAACATCAAGGAAATCATTTATTTATGATTGTTACACTATTGTTTTCCCATAAATTATCTAACTCATATGAAAAATAGTATTAGTACAATACTTAGTTGTATTTCACCCAAATACTGGCCTAACCATGCACTCGGTACATTTTTCCATGAATCATTTTTTTTTGTTAGGATAATTTCTTCTGGACACCCTTTTCATCAATATGTGCACCCCTTTGAAATTCCTGACTCAAGGACCAAAGATATCAAATAATCTCTAACTGAAATAATCATTCTCAGAACAATTATTTTATTATTTTATATATCATTTAGACTGACAGAATGCCATTTCTCTGTAGGAACTACAGCGTTATCTAAGTTATAATTATAAATTACCTACTATCTACCTTTACCAATAACTTAATGTGAAGTATGTACTTGAAGGCATCTTTTTTCTATTTGAAATCTCCTGACTGACTTTCTCCGATCTACAGCCATAAACAATACACTTTTAGCTGTATAAGTTCCAAGAAACAAGCAATAATACATATCATATGATATATATTAGTTACCTATTTTTTTATTTTTTTGCGTTTTGGTTCGATTGAATTGCATCCGACAGATATAAATAAGCATTATAGCATTAAAATTAGTCACTCGAACCTAGGATTTTATCAATGAGGTAGACCAAAAATGACCATCCCTTCTCGGGATTCGAACATTGAGAGTTGAACACGCCTTAACACGCACGGCTATCGCATCCCTTGGCTATTTTATTATTACGAGTCCTGATCCACCCAACACACACACACATACATACTATATATATATATATATATATATATATATATATATATATATATATATATATATATATATATATAGGAATACTGTGACGTCATAGTGTATGATGGCAACCTCACATGCAGCCTCTGGACCTAAAGGAAATGTTTCTGGCTGCTGCAGCGCGATATGATTAACATTTCATCTCTGAAGAATAACACGTGGTTCAAGATATCCGAATCATCTTTTCCGTTCCATCTTATTTTTATAAAACAATCGATCCGTTAATCGAACGTCCACTCTTTCCGATAGTATTGTAGCGTCAGGACATCTCCGTTTATTTCATCAGCAGGATTTAGATTTTCTGGTATCTTATCTATAGGATTTCATGAGTCCTTCGTTTTTTTTGTTATTAGCATCTATTTTGATAATATAAATATACACTTACTGACTGGTGTTTTCTAAGTCCACGTGGAGCCCCATGGATGCAGCTTATATGTGCTTAAACAACAAAAAGTAATGAAGTTTTTTTAACTTTCCATGAGTATTCATACATATCCTAGCAAAAGATGCTTCTTTTTCGCGGAATCTTTCTAAAAGTTTATATTTATTTGGTGACTCCTTATGGGCTAACTCCTTGTAATAATTTAACATTTTTGATGACGACCTTAATCATTCTTAATCATAATCATAATTGAAAAAGATTAAAAACTAGAAGCACTCAAAGAGTGCAAACCTCCGCCGATCCCCACCAAATGAATCACTTGGTCTTTTTGTCATTTCCAACCCTCTACGCACTGTCCCTTTATTTAACTCTAGAGGTACTTGGAAAGAAAATGAAACTGACGTCATCAAAGAGGAGAGCACAGCACAGCAACATCTATTGGCAGAGTAGGCTAACTTGAAATATTTATTAGTATTTAGCTCATTTTGCATCTTAAAGAAGCACTCAGAGATGTCAAAATTTAATCACTTGTTTCTTTTGGCATTTCCGACAACTCCACAAAGTTTCATCCGAATCCGTTCTGCACTTTTTGAGTTATCCTGCTGACAAACAAACAAACACCAACAAACAGACCAACAAACCAACGCCAGTGAAAACAATACCTCTTCGGCGGAGGTAATTATGAAAAATAGTCAACTCAGGGCATCAAAGGATTACTTCCTTAAGTTTGAGTTAACTGATGTTCAATCCTCAACAGCAATGAGTAGGATGAATACATTTCAGTTGTTTTCTTTGAACCTATCATATATAATATATATATATATATATATATCTGTTCTATTTGTAAACTTTATTTGTTATTTATAGTTTTTTTTGTAACCCATAAAAGCATAAAACTTGGTACATTCTTTATTATAATCCTGTTATCATGCCTTTTATCTTTAACAACTGTTTCACAAGTCCATGCTATGGACGTACCGTTATGTGAAACAAAAAAACTTATGTCTCTTTTGAAGTCAAAAGAAATACATCCTTTAGGGACTTTTTATAATATATATGAAAATTCATGGGATATTAGTCTAGGAAAAAAGTAATACTATGTATGTCTTTTTTTTTCGTGTAAAAGAAACCATTAAGTATTTAAATCATTCATGGTTTCGACAATTTATTTGTTGAAATGAAAGCTTTTATTCGAATCGGGGAGTTTCAAGTGAATAATAACTTTCATCACTTGTAAGTTAAAGTTTAGTTTCAAAGACAATTCTAAATATCTTTGTTGATTGTTTTTAAATCAAAGGACAAAGGATGGCAACAGAAATGAGGATCATATAAGAGTTGATACTTCTATCTTCATATTTCATGTTCCTATTATTTATAAAAAACAAAAGAAAAATAATTTTAAACTAGAATGTTTATATATTTTTTTATGAAACACAATTTTCTTTTTTATCATTTGTTATTTTTATATAATTATGCGTTGTATATATTTAAAGTATAATAAGGACCTCGCTGATGATAAAAAAGGTAAGAAGTACGGTAACAATTATAGATACCATTATTGGGTTTTTTAAATATTGATGTGTATCTTCATAATCGTAGTCTAGAAAAATATGAACATGAATATTCATTTTTTTTTTAGTTTTAGTATTTTAACAAGCTCAAATCCACATGTTTAACAAAAGTCAATATTAATCTTAATATATATTATATTTACCTCTCTCCAACATGGATAAAGTAGATTGTAATGTTGTGTTCTCAAACTCACACTACAAACATCATTTCTTCACTTGACATCTCAATTTTCTCATCATAAGAATGTGCAAACATAATTTATCGTCAAGGACGTTACTAAATGAATTCCATCTCAGCAACAGCAAGAAAAAAAAATGCTATTCATCGTTGCCCTAAATTTCATAATAACATCTGTTATTAATGTTCTATTTTATCTCCTTTTATTTCAACCAATCGTGTTGTACAAAAAGAACCTGATGTATGGATGAACACATTGAAATATTTAGACCGTTCAAAGTAAGATTTTTTTAGTTTATGAAAGGATAAAAAGATTTATTAGGCATATTAATGGTGAAACATTGAATGTATATATTTTTATAGGTATATAAAATAAAAAAATACTACAGAATCAAAAATGCTCTTAGCCGAATGTCGGTCAAGAATTCTATCCCGATGACTCGTATATCCTCCTTACATTCTTTAGATTTTTAATTAATTACCAATAAGACCATATAAGTACTTTATAGCATTGCTAGTTAATTTTATTAATTATATATATATATATATTTCTTAATAGAAAATGAGAATATCTAAGAAAATATCCCTTTTTTAAATCTGGAGCAGTGGTTCTCAACCTGTGGTACGCGAGGAACTTCTGGAAGGTACACAAAATCTTTCGGGGTAATGAAATTTGTTTAGTTTTTTTTTTCACTTCAAAAAAATGTTTACTACCTATCACAAAAAAAATATTCTTAAAATAAAATCTTTCTTAATACATAATAAAAAATACGAACAAATCCACAATGAGAGATATAACATGGGCAGGGTAATTCTGCAATAAAAAAGTGCTTTTAAAGCCCATAAATCTGAAACACATACTACTCAATATGTAGAAAATGAAGAAAATTCTAATAATAGATAAGAAATATCCCTTCCAAAAATCTGGAGCAATGGTTCTCAACATGTGGTACGCGAGGGACTTCTAGAAGGTACACAAAATCTTTCAGGGTAATGATTTTTTTTTTTTTACTTCACTAAAATGTTTACTACCTATCACAAAAAAATCTAGCTTATAACTCAAACAATACACTGATTTAATGCGTAAAATGATAATATGATGTCTGATATTCGAAAGTCGAACAGACTTTATTTCATGATAAGTAGTCTACACAGAAAAAATTTATTTTGATCTCAAATCATATAAGAAACACATGATTTCTAATAATTCATTCCTAAAAAAATTTATCAAAGGGGGTAAAATCTACGTAGGGAGACTTAAGACTACGGCATTTATTAAAAATTAATTGAACTGTGCAGTTTAAAAATTGACTTCGTCTGGTATGGGCCATATAAAAGTAAACAAACTCTTTTGATCTTAGAACTAATCCGAAAAAACTCATACAATTTTTTTCTTAAAAATGCCTAAATATTTCATCTCCTACGGGCACACAATAATAAAAAGGACACTGTAAGTTTCAAGAGATCCTGCAAAAACAACTTTTCTGTCCTCTCTGTCTTACCAAAGATTTTTTTTTTTTTTTGTTCTCCCAAGGAAGAGTTTTGGTAACTATTCGTTTTCAACCAGTATAGTGCTGAGTTAAGACTATAAGAATTAAGACCCTAATTATTGCTTACGTGTAGCTTTAATTAAATCTTCTTTTCTTCTCTCATCTGTCCCAGATACTGTAAGGTCGTAGGCTTGTCAATTAGCGCGTTGCGTAAAAATTTGTTTCTTGTAAACGTTAAAAACATTAAAAAATCATCCCTTGGTCCTATCGATCTTTTTTAAAAGTTATTTCATGTAAAATCTTTCTTTTGTTCTAAAAGCTCGCTCGGTGTAAAATCATTTTCTTTGTTAAAAAACCTCCCCAAAAAAAGATCTGTTAGATTTACCTTTAATGAACATTCCGATATAAAAAACTCTATTATTGTCTTGTACTGGTTCTTGCCACTTCAATTTCTGTGGCTATTTTCCTCACTAACCTCATTTGATTCCCTGATTCCCGCCAGAAAGGACCTAATCTCGGCAGTCGTATCAAGAACTCGGGTGGGCCTTTGCCCCTAGTTCTTCTAATATTTTTCCGTGTTTTATTTTGAACTTTTCCCTCAATATCCCGTTCCATTCCTGGTTTCTTCTTCAAATATTCGCTTAAACCCATTTAATAGTAAAACTCTCCCAAAGATTCGGAAGGGCAACAGCCCTAAACCCCATATTAGCTTTGGAAATTCACCCGTCTCCAGTGATTGTTTACTCTTTCCTTCAGTACATTAGAAAAGTTTCAAACATTTCCCCACTTTCTTACATATTGTATCAGACATAGGGTTTAAAATTAGTAAATGATTTATCTTGATAAAATTAAAGAGTTCCAGATTAGAATTCTGGCCGCTATTTTAAATTAAAACTGTTCAAAATAGTACTTTATACAACAAATCAATAATAACATATATTGGATTGATATTATCTTAATGTTCCACAAAACATATTACAACTCGTCATAGAACAAAACAAAGCACGTTGCTGTTCATGGTATGTCCACGTGGCATTTAAGTGGTAAACAATAAAACTCGTGATACAAGAGCTTTGGCCCACTGCAACACTTAAATAAAATGATACGTGGTTTTACCATCTTGATTAATTTAAAAATTGCCCTCTTACCCAATCTTTCTTTAATGCTTGAAATACATGTGATGCAATGAATCAAGACAGCATAGATAAATTCAAATATAATTTACATCTAACGAGAGAATCTCTTGAATGTCCCTCACGAGTGCTATATTTGCTATTGTCTTTTTACATAAAGTTAATTTCTCATGAGTAAAAGTATACATCTGAAGCTCAGATTGGACTGGATGAAGAATTTAGATCTAATTGTGCTCTCAATGTCAGCATCTTTTGTATATACTTTGACCTTAGGCTTGACAGTTATCATAAATACTCGTTGGTTCCGTTCAACAACGAATCGACGATAGTGAATAAATCCACACTTATAATCTTTATGTATATACCTATATAACATACATATATAGAATATATATATGTATTTGGTTTTAACAGCAAAAAATTTATTTGTTTTCTTTCCTTAATCATTTGTGTAAATACCATACCTTTCATGCATTCGGCTATTTTTTATATAAGGCTCAAAACCAATTTCATTAACGATTTTTGTATGCATAGAGGTATATATAAAACGTAAAAGACAGAATTTTTTTTTGTGCCTAAATGGTTCGATAATTGCATTCGCCCGGATATATAATAATGCATTATAGCATGAAATTATTCTCATCGAACATAGGATCTATTCATTGACCATGCCCTCTCGGGAGTGTTTGAACCTGCGCCCTCCAACATTGATAGTGGAACTCGCCTTAACGCAACGGTTATCGCACTCCTAAATTAAATCCATACTTGATAACTTTTGTCCATTATAATATTTAGGATTTTTTTTCTTGTATTTCAAGCCAGGACTGATTCTTCCTCAACAAATGCTGGTATAGATCGAGATCCAGATTGTCGTTATCCTGTGTTTACAACAAGGTACAATGTTTTGAAAATTAATTCTTTTTGGCCTACGAATAAAGGATCCTGTCATACAAAGTTAGTAAATACTTTTCATATTAAGAAACTTTATCGATATAGAGAAATTATAAGATATAAATTATGTAAATAAACATTTAGTTTAAAATTTGAATCTCTATACAAAACAACACTGAATGAAACAAAACATAGGTTAAAACAAAAAGGAATATCTTCCTAATAACATTAAAAACATTGAATTAAAAACATAAAAAATCATATTAGTCAAAACTTGTACATCCACAATATAACATGCATTTTGGAGTTAAATGGTTATAACTATATTTATTTTCTTTAATACCTGATGCACAGATTAATCTCTTCTATAAAATAGCATTGAGATTTTAAATTATAATGTTTATATCAAGTTATTTCTTTGTACATAACAACTCCGTTTATATATTTATGTATGATTTTTTTGTATCTTTTCTGTTTTGATATACACAATTTTATAATAATGGGAAAAATGCAGTTAATATGTAATCTAAAATTAGAACTTTAAGAGCTTACATAAACGACATTTTGTTCTTAACAAGTAAGAGACTGTTTTTTGAAGACCAAGAAGTCAAAGTACATAAATATCTTTAAATATTGACAATAACTTTGCACGCATATATTTATCATTATATATCAATTCAGGCTAAAACACGCAAATAACCACAATTATGGTAAAAACCAATGCTTTTGTTTTAAGTACCTCGCCGAAGGAGGTATTGTTTTCACTGGCGTTGGTTTGTTGGTTTGTTGGACGTTGGTTGTTTGTCAGCAGGATACTCAAAAGTACGTAACGGATTCAGATGAACTTGGTGTAATTGTTGGAAATGTTAAAAGCAACAAGTGATTAAATTTTGGCATCTCTGAGTGCAGAATTCAGATGCAAAACGAGCTAAATACTAATAAATATTTCAGTTAGCTACTCTGCCATAGATGTTGCTATGCTGTAAAATCGGGTGCCGGGAGCGTCTACCTATCGGGAATTTCTGTCGAGAGGAACCCTCCCCCGTCCCTCTACGCCGCCCCAGTCGTGAAAAATCCGCTCGAAGGTTCATAAGGACCCGTGACGGCTGAGGTTTGCACTCTCTGAGTGTATATATGCCTCTAGTTTCGTAATATTTTTTTAAATTCGATGAACAGTATCCTTGAAAAAAGTTTAGTCCCTAAACTATATATTTTTTAGTGTAACTATGATTTTTCTGTGGATTGTATTTAAAATACAAATTTTAAAAATGTATAGACGTTTGTCCAAAATAGTGTGTTAAAGAACATGAATATCGCAGAAATCTGGAGCTAAGAGGTAATCTTTTCTTGCCCTGAATTTTGGTGGTGAAATATAACATTATATTTCTCCAGGAGACTTATATACAAACCAACACATTTCATTTGCTTCCTGTAAGTATTTCTTGAAATTGACATATGTCTATAGCACAAAGACTGATTTATTTATATGCCATCCCTTTTTTCATCCTCGCAAGTTTCGTATACCTTTTTATAACTTTTCCCCATTTTTTTCTTCTTCTTGATTCTTTTTTCCTATATGTAAATAAATAAATTTATTCCCTTTGAATACGTATTAAGTTCCTTTGAATCTACTAATATCCCTTCATTTCTGTGTTCATATTGAAGTAAGTTCTGTATTATCATACATAAAGTATTTTTCGAGTTATGGTAATATATTTATCGTATATCAAAGATAATTGCAACAATACAGACATGTATTTTGACATGTCAGTTGTCAAGTCCTTTGCTACATCACGGTCTTTGTTAAACAGTAGTAAAAATAACATAAGTTCTATTCATTTAATTAAAAAATAGTATGAAAAATATGTTCTAAAATTGTATACTGTGGTAAGAATATCTATCCTATTTATTAAGTTCTAAAAACACATATGGTATAACCAATAAAGTCAATTGTTTCATAGAGGACTCATGGATCCATGCAGAGAACGTCATCAAATTATATCCATCCAAATTCATATGAAAATTAAGATGTGAAAGCAAGCGTAATAAAAAATAACTTAAAAACATCAACATGAGTACCTCTTATTCTTTTTCCTTCTTGAACTATAAAAGATCCCTAGTAGGAGCTGTTATTTAAAAAATGGTTGGTGCGTCAGCACTTATGTTCATTTATTGGCACTAAACATTGTTTGACGAAAATTTGCAAAAAATATCAAAGTCATAAATTGGTCATAGCTAAATTTAATAAACTAAATTTTTCCAAAATAAGTAATAACAAAAAAGTTTTGCTTCATAACGAAACCTTGGAACGCAGTTTGGGGGGGGGGGGGGTAAGGGGGGATCAAACCCAAATCAATTTTCTACGATCATTTAGTTTCCTATGACGCAACTTTCGCGGGAGGTGAAATTTTGATATCTTGATATTGGGTTTCTATAATACCCACTAATGTAGAGTTTATAAAAGGATGATCCGGGTACTTAAATGAGAAAGACAATTTGAAGTGAGTCAAATATTTGTTTGGTCTCTATAATGATCATTTAGGGCTATTGATTGTCTTCCTCTTATTCTGTGTCAGCCCCATAGAGATATAAACACATAGAGAGCTTATTGATTCTTTAGAGGAATACGTTTTTGTGTCCAATATATGCAATTTTTCTATCTCTATGAAGAACTTACGATGACGTAGTAAAAATTACTTTGTTTATATTGGACGCAGGCGACAGCTGAACGACGATGTTCTTCTGCTATTGAAGGGAATTAGCTCTCTATATATTTATGTTCAAGCCCATATAGGTATACTTTGTTTCTTTTTCATTTAGTTTATTTTTCTATTCCATCAAACTCAAACTCAAAACTTGACTTTGGGACCCCTAAGTGAGATCCTATTGTCCTTGGGTATCTCTCTTTTTTGGCAGCAAGTGAGAGAATAAGAGCTCAACACAAGATTCAATCTATGTCAGAGAAGATTTGTTTTTGTTTTCCATCCATCCCAAATATCTTTGACGTCATAAGTATGTAAATCCCTCATATACAAAATATGGATGACCACATGTATATTTTCTATTTTATTGGGTAGATAGATACTTTTAATTCATGATAGTTTAGGTCGCTGGAAGTCATTGCGGTAGGTTTTTTTAAAATATTCAATTCTAAAATTCAAAACATTAAAAACAAAACATAAATAAACATTATAGTCTAAAATTATTATTTTGGAGAAGAACGGCAAAAAGTTATGAGAAAGACTAAAAATAATCAAACAGTATAATACTTTTTATTGATAAAACATAGGGTGACTTTGTCCTGGAAGTCATTGTGGTAGGTTTTTTAATATCAATTCTAACAATTCCAAAGTAATTGCATTAAAAATAAAACATAATTAACATTATACTCTAAAATTAATATTTCGGAGAAGAACGACAACAAATCATGACAAAGACAAACAGCACAATACATACTTTTTTTAAAAATGCTTACCCATTATTTTAAGTAATACATCACTTTAATTTTTTTAGAATCCGACATAAAATCTTTAAATGAGATTGGGAACTTGAAGGGGAATATTTGACTTCCTCTGAAGCAATGTCCACGAATCGTTGCGAAGAGACGGAATTTTCATTGAAAGTATTGTATATCTGGCTGCAGCTCATACCAAATTGCTCGTAAGTCCCTTGGCCTCACATACTCTCATTTTGTTAAAGACTGGCAATCCGTGCTTTGGCGTTCAACAAGACGTAGTCAATAGCTTTAGAATCGTTGGATCAACGTCCTTCTTTTTAAATCCAAAGATCACAACTTCCTTTATATTTCTCCCCCACAACTATCCATACCTCTGTCGTTTAAGGAAACAAATTTCTTCAATATAGAGACAGCCTGGCAATCCACGAAGGCATGTAATGTGTCACTATATAGTCTCCCGCAATCCTTGCAAAGATCCGAAAGATTATGCGGTTCGAAGAAATTCGAAGAGTTGGCTTGTCCCCCCCGTCATGGATTCCAAATAAGGACTTATTTATTTTGAGGCTCCATGTTTGAGGAAGCTTTAATAAACTGACAAATAAATAAGTCCACACCTTAGTTTATAGCTAAAATTAGAAAATGCCATTTTGTGGTGCCATGCCGTGGCCTTAAATGAACTACAGCGGCCTTTCTTAGAGATAGTTTAAACCTTCTGTCATCAAATGGAAATTAAGAAGACATTAGAGTGGATGGATAAAACATTATTGTTCAAATCTTTCTCCTCCAAAACTGCCGAATCTTCAAAAAAAATTGAAGAAATATGATCTCGAGTGATTTTTCCAAATGATGTCTACTGTTGAATCATTGAGAATTTGGTCTCACAAGTCCAGATTCTCTGAGATGTCGCACAACTTGAGGAAATACGTTGCGTGGAGTCGTTAGTTATTTCAATTCCGACAATAACCTCATATATAGACTAATATATGTGACAGTCTTCCTCCATTCCTGGTCGGGTTTCTTCAGAATATCTATAAAAAGATTTTTAATAATTTGGGAACTACATGATATGGAAGAACTGGTTTACTGTAATTTCATCACGAGTAAATTTGTCGCAGACCTTTTTATAGCCGTTTTTTTGTCGCAGGTATTTACCTCGCTTGATCTTTTAAAGTCAGTCAATTTCTCCTTTTTTTCGTGGGTAAATTTGTCGCCAAGCTTTTTTGTAGTGAAGTATTTTTGTGGTTCTTCTTTTTCTCGTAGGTATTTTTGTTGCGAAGCTTTTTTGTAGTGAAGCATTTTCCGCGCTGTTTATTTTTTACTTTGTGGACCTATTCATGCGGACTCTGTCTGGGGTCCCATGGGTTTTAATCTACCGCTGACATTTTTAGGGAGAAAAGACACGCGGCTTAAGAGTTGTGCACATCTTAGCCTCGGTGTTCCGCCGCGAGTCCTATGGATTGAAATCGACCACCGACTCTTATTAAGGGGAAAACACCCGGCCTAAGACTATTGTAGACCCTCATCTAACGGAATGCGCCAACTTTAACCTGAAGCCATGGTTTGAAATCGACCACCGACCCTTCTTAAGAGGAAACCACCCGGCCTAAAAAAATATACTCTAATTTAAAGGATTGCACCGGGCTCAGTGGGGTGCCCCATGGGTTCGAAATCTACTGCAGACCCTTCTGGGTCGTAAAAAACAACTCAAGAGTTTTTCAGACACTAATTTCGCGAGTACCTTCTGCTTTATCTGAGGGTCTAAGGGGTTGGAGTCCACCGCCGACTCCTCTTAAATGTAAAAGAAACTCGGGTTAAGTGGTTTTCAGACCTACATCTTGCAAGATATGCATACCTCATCAGAGAAGACTATGTAGTTGAAATACACGGCTGACCCTTTGAAGGAGGAAAATTCATCTAACCCAGAGTTTTGTATAATCTAATCTCGGGGGGGGGGGGGGGGGTACGCCAGTCTCAGCCGGGGGTTCTATATCGTTAAAATCCACCGTTGACCCTTCTTAGAGGAGTCGGCGATGGACTCCAACCCCTTAGACCCTCAGATAAAGCAGAAGGCACTAGCGAAATTAGTGTCTGAAAACTTTTGAGAAAGAAGAACGACAAAAAAACTTCACTACAAAAAAGCTTGGCGACAAATTTACCCACGAAAAAAGGAGAACGAGAAAATTGACTGACTTTAAAATAGCAGTGAGGTAAATACCCGTGACAAAAAAATGGCTATTAACAGGTCCGTGTCAAATTTACTCGCGATGAAATCACTGGACACCGGAAGAACCAATCCTCCCCAATTAACATCTTAGGTCTCTTAATAGGGGGAAGGTAGTTTTTGTGAAAAAGTTTTGACACCCAGACTTCTTCTTCAATCAGAGCTCTTTCCGCAATCTCGGGAGTTGCTGTGGCCTAATACAAAACTACAGGAATAATGTGGAGATTATATAAGTATTCTTTTTTGAGGCCATAACTCCTCCACAAAGAAACCCGAGTACCAATCATCGAAGACATAATGCCCTCAGGACCACAGTGAAGACCAAATATAGAAACTTTATTTTTGACTCAGCATTGGCCCACGCAATGCCCTTCTTTATAAGCCCATTCCCCTATCATTAAAATAAAAGTCTTGGATCGATTTAGTTCCAAACCCGACCTTCCTTGAATTTTCGAAAGAAGACAAAAGGATTTGGTTCTTTTTTTTAGCTGCGCTTCTGAATTTTCTTCTACTGTCAATGTATGTCGTCTGCGTAGAGGTCGATCCGATGTCGGTATCCAGGAAATTGAACACCGAATCCACTGTATTTATCCAGAGCAGCGATGAATAAAATGTGGGCTGAAGGGCAACACTGTCTACAGCTTCATTCAAGCAATATAGACTCACTTTCCAGACAACCTAATGTGATAATTGAGGATCCATTATAAAGAACAGTACGAACTGGATGAAAAAAAGAGCAAGGGAGGAGTTTTTTAACAACCCTTAAAATTGGACAATGTAAAATAGAGTCCAATGTTTTTTAAGTCTATCCCAATCACTGCTCCAAACGTTTTTCTTTCTTTCATAGATTCAATGGCTGTATGAATATTGCGTGATACAGCAGATATTTTTCTATTTTTTAAACCCTTTTTGAGAGATACCAATTTTCTTGTTGAGTATTGGCTCCATTTCCTGTGACAATAAAATTCGATAGAAGTGGTTGAGAAAGGTGATCGGTCTCCAGTGGATAAAATTCGACCCGTTCCTTTTTTTTAGATGAGAACCATTCTTCCTTTTGCGAAAGACTTAGGAAGCTTGCCTCTGATTCCATTGACTCTCCTATTCGTACCAGAAAGGGCATTGTTTCATTAGGAAGATGCGAGAAGACTTCTCCAATGATTCCTTCCAAACCCAACGCCTTCCGCGCATTTAACTTTTGTTTAATTGTAAGATGTAACTTTCTCAATAGGTAAAATTGTAACAGTTATTTTATACATTTCTTGAATATTTTTTTTGCATCTAAACGTATGAAAATTTATTTGGAATATCTTTAATGTCATAGCAAGGGTTTAAAAATAAAAATAAATAATAATAATGTAGAATCAAATATGAAAATGCGTATTCTACATATTAGTTTATCAAAACACAGACGATATAAAGAGTAATGTCGATTAAAAGACATACATAGGATATCTGAAGATTTTTGTTTCATAATATTGACGTATAAAAATGCAGATCAATGAGGTCACATCTCAACGAACCACCAAAAAGTATGATTTAATTTTAAAATAATGAAAAAATACATACACAACAGTTTTTATATGAAATACAGATATAACACATAATGAAATGTAACATATAATTGCATTGTTTCTACAATTATAAACTGATTGAATCGAAAGAAAAAAAACTTACTAATTAATATTTTTTCACAAAATATTGCATTTAAGCACAAAGTATAAAGTGTCATTTGGTTGCTAATTAAAATAATTGGAAGTCAATGTGATACTTAAATGGTCTCTCTATATATAAAACCTTATTAAAAGCTTTTCTAATTAAAACAATTTTAGTCCATCTTCATATCAGTGGTTGAAAATAATAAAATACATATTATTCATTGTACTCTCAAGACAACATTAAGATTATTTTTTTGTATATAAAAATTTATTTTGTCTATTAGTTGTCATTTTAATTACTTAAAAATGTATAAATGAACTGAAAGCTTAAAAAGAAATTAATTCAATATAAAAACAATTTTTTAATAAGATATACAATAATTTTAAATGTTAAACTAACTCTTCGGAAATGACTCCCATGATATTTTAAGATCCTATCTAAACAATGATTTTGCCCAGTGTTTAGATGTCTAAGATCGAGTTTAGTTTTCCCCATTCTGTGAAGCATCTTTTTATATTTTTAACGAATAATGTATAAACAATAAACTCTGAAAGACTCGTATTTTGTTTTAAAAAAAGTATTTGTTCGTATTTTAACATAATCAAAATTACTAATTAGTAATCCTAATTTATTTGTAATTACTAAAGTAGTTGCAGTACACAAGACAGGACTGACAGATATTGCAATTAATACTAAATTTAGGAAAAAATTGACACGGCATAAAAGGATGTCAAATTTACACTAGTGAAGAAAGACATAATACTTTCTTGAAATCATGAGTTTGTTGAAAAATGGTTTATTTTACTGTCGGTATCAAAGTCTTGCCATTTATTGATTCGTGTAAGCTAGCCTGATTGAGTTAACAAAACTATGAATATTTGTTTTGCAAAGGGGATAATTGCCAATTCTGATTCTTGAGCATACCTGTCCTGATTGGTTTTCAGCTACAAAATATTGAATTCTCTTACAGTCAGAAAGGTGTCACTTTAAAATATATTTTTTTATTTTTAAAACCTAGTGTTCTGGAGGAGAATTGCTAACCCTTGAACAGTATTAAGTCCATAATCTCCCATTCTAAATCAATCGTAGAGGAGATCATGCCTGCCCAGCGACCCATAATGTCATTCCAACTTAATACTGAAAACTTCGTTCAGCTCTTTATAAAAATATTTTTTTAATATTTGTAAGTGTTCACCAAGAACCAAACTACTGTACCAATGACCATTAAAAGACACATTATTTATTACGGTATAAAAGCCCATTGTGCTGACTTTATTTTGGAGTAATTATGGACTTTTAAAAGGTATCCGTCGGGAATGCCCACTTGCTGGA
>CP045902.1:13712105-13724605 GCA_013387185.1 Caligus rogercresseyi
GAAAAGGGAAAAGGATGGAGTTCCTAATAGGAAGAAGCCCCTCTTTTTTCCTTCTCTTTTTTACGAACGTAGTTAAACCTCGCCATAAAAAAGGAGGGAGTTCCCTTTCCAGGTACTATAGTATTCCTTGTATATATATATATAAGTACAACCTTTATTACTTACTACGATTATAGGTTGACATAACTTCGTACGAGTCTTAAATTTATGTAATTGTTTCAAATTTGAATAGAAGAAGATTCCAAAAAGTATTTTTTGGGATATGACGTCAGAAAATAGTCTGATATACTGATATAAATAACTGTTCATTAGTATTTATTTTCAAATTAAGTGTTTGCACTTTTTTTACGTCTTTATATATCTGAATCCGACTTAAAAATCTAGTAGCTATTCTTAAAGAGACGATGGCTGTATAAAAACATTCATATATTTTTTTTAATTTATTGTCCATTGATTTAAGCCCATGAAATTGATTACAAATTCGAAGCGTATGTAAAGGCAAAGTAAAAAGTATTTTTATAATATTATTTTCTGCATTTCTTTAAAGACTTTTATGCAAAACATACAAAAAAAACTTATATGATGATGTCACTGGTTATTTGTTCGTGTTTCTCTATTTTCACAACTCCTAAAAGGTTTTATGGACCTTTGCCTTGATGAACCGACTCATAAATATTTTCCCCATGATATGTCTATGGCAGAAAGCGGGCCACTAATTTTATAACTGCTTTAACAACTGCTTTTCCGGTTACCCACAGTTCTTCCTCCCTTTTCCTTGTTCATCTCATTTTACAACATTAGCTAACTCAATTATGCACTCAAAGCTGCGGAGGAAAAATGACCATTTTTCCCTGAGTGTACAACTTATGTAAGCACTTTTAGAATGACAAGTATCTCTTTTACTCTTTCTCAAGGACAAATACCTGAGATTCTCCTTATCCCCATAAAGCAAAAAAAAAAACTCGCTAAAAATAGTACCTTAACTTTGCTTAGTGCTCCCTCCTTAATCTGATCTTTACCTTTGATAATAATGAATTCAATGTTTTTGTGTTGCAAATACTTCTTTTAGGGCTGTTTAGAACATTAAGAATATAATGTTCTAAGCAGCTGACAAAATGGTGCCTGTTACAGCAAATGTAACATTTTAGCATGAGTTTGAATAATATTCTACTAACTTAGCTTTATCGTTCATATCTAGTTGTATTTGGATTATTTCCTTCATTCTTTTTAATAATGACTGCTCTTCCCGCCTTTAGAAAGGGAAATTATTCAAATTATTTATGCACATTCTGATTGGTTGATATCACTACTAAGTGTTTTTGTCATTAAGTGGTTGCGTGTTTATATATATATATATATATATATATATATATATATATTATCTATATATATATATATATATATATTATATATATATATATATATATATATATATATATATATATATATATATATACAGGAACGGAGTTGGAAGAATTTATCCATCGGGACAATTATGCCCTCGCTGGCCTTATACAGGCCCCAATATGCCATTAGGAGGCTATCAACGGCCGTTTATGTTTCTTGAGGCCAGCGGCCCCCGGGAATAGTCTCGGTACTCCTGGTGGCCACTCCGTCCCTGTATATATATATATATCATTTATTTCAATATAGAAAACATCTGTTCCTATATAAGTTGTCAAATCCCATATTTCAGTAGTCAGAGAAGATACTTTTGTTCCAGAATCGCTCGTCTAGCCTTGGTCGATAATATAAAAAATATCATAAGCATGTATATATAATTTGTTCGTTTGGTTATTTGATAGAAAAGAGGCAGCATTGAAAGATTGAAGAGATTGATGTTCATGCGCTGCATCGCAGTTTGCAAAATGGCCAAGGTTTGAAATCTCTCCCTAGAGATGCGAGGAGCCACATCTGTGTCGGAGGCACGGAGATTGGCCGAGAAGCTGGCCAAAAAAGTTCAGGCAAGAGACCTACGATGATCTGTTGCTCCTGAAAAACCTACTCTCAGATTCCCTAGCCAGCAAATCTGTGAATCCTATTATCAAATAATTACATTTTTCATTAAATTAAATGATAATTGTCTTTTTTCTTGTATTATATATTGTTTTTTTCTGGTTTTATATAATGTGCTAATTCTGTACTATATGTTTTTATTATTTTATAAAATATCAGTAGTCACAGAGGCTAGAGATATGTCAATAAATCAGACAACAACAACATCTCAAACTCAGATGTGTTTGGTTTTAAAATCATTTAAATCTTCATTTATAAGTATAAACCTTCCCAACATTTGTATAGACAGTATAGTTTAAAGGTTTATTACTGTATACCGTATACATACATATAATATTACAAAGACATAATATAATTGTACAATAAATGCATAAGATAAAGAGCGCGACCACACAAGGGGTATATGCCTACAACAGTAATGTGGAGTTCCTTCTTAAATATTCAAGCAACTGAAATAAATATAAATATATAGATAAAATGAACTTATAAGCTGATGAATTATTATAACTTTTGTTTTTCTTCTTTAGGTCATCAGCAACCCTGTTGAAAAACATATCTATTGTAGATTGTTTCCTTGACTTGGATTTTTTCTTATGGTGTTTAGTTTTTAAATAATCTTCTACATCGTCTGTAAATTGATTTGAAGGATATTCCCCGGAGCCAACTGGCACTTGAGTAGCTCCTTGGAAAATTTCATGTTGTTTGCCCAATTCATCTGTGGCGCAGTCCTCAGTAGTATCTCCACTAAACTTGGTCACTTGCTGGGTCTTCGGTTGAATGACGTTGACAATCTCGACGTTTTTAGTATAGACAGTATAATGAAGTACAAAATATTTTTGAGCACCACAAAGTTCTTCAATAAACCAGTGCCTTGGACCGTGCAAAAAATGAGACCTCATACCATTACTCAATTTTGTACTCCCTTCATAAACATTAGAAAATTGCTAATCTGTTTTTGTTTAGGGATTTGGATTAATGCTTCGTGTACCTGAAACTTAACTCCGTTGCCGGTAGGTGTTTTCCAGACCGTCCCGGCTCACTTGCAAGCAAGGTTTGGACCAGAAAACATGTATTTTTCGGTAGCCAAGGCAACCTCTCCTGAGCCTCTGGTTTCATTGAACAAAGTAATGATACTTTACTTTTCATGCATACACTAAATTCTCTGAAAGGAATCACACAAAGACAAATAAACGTGAGGCAATTAAAGGCCATTCGTCCTTGACGAAAAGTCACCTGATGATTTGCACCATTATTATTGTCTACTTATTAACTTTAAAATAAAAAGACTGTATGCCATAGATCATCATTTACCTGGCTGTGAACAGACAAAAACAATAGATAACCCTCATTCTTTCTCTCCTAATTATTCAAACATAAAAAAGACTTTTTCAACTGTCATTACATATACAATACGACTGTAAAATAACATAATTACGTTTATATAATATCCATGTGGTACGATAAAATGTTACTTTTTCCATGAGAGGGATTGACAGAAATGCATTCTGAACTGCATCTTTGTAATATTATATAGCCCCTATGAACTAAGATGTCTGATATGAGATTAATCAAAAGTTTCCCCAAAGGTTAGAACTTACGCCTCAGCCTTTGTATATTTTATATGACTTACGCTGCATTGATTTTAATATTTTATATTATCGACATTGGCTCATTGTTGTTTGTTTATAAGAGAATAATATATAAAACCAGAGCATGGACTATCATAGATATTTGGTGTGTTTCGGTAGATTGATGCTACGATGGTATATTTCGTCTGCCAATTCAATTAATTTGATAGAACTATCGCATTTCACTACTGGATCCTTGATTTGTCTATGGATAATTGTAGATATAAAAGTGTATGCAATTTAAAAAACATTAAAGCTACAAATTCCTTGTCACCAATAATTAAAAATTCTAGAGTCTCCTGGTCTTTTTGGGGACACAAATAGATAGGCACCTTTTTGATTATCAATAAGAGGCAAAGAGATACGATGTTAAAAACGTTCATCAACTAAGGCACATCATACCTTATTTAATATTTAGAATAAATGGTGCAAGAAAAATTGGACATGAAGAAATAACCCAAGAAAAAAAAGAAAACTATGACACATGGAAAAAATGGCCAAAATAAATATGGCCCCGTCTGATAACAACAAAAAGTTAATCATTTATTCATATTTGCAAAATTAAATGATTTTTTGCCATAAGTTACTCTATTTGTTTGAGAAATAATATTTACTTAATTATATTTCACACTAATACCCATGCAGTTGGGCCATTTTTTTCCATGAACCATAATTTTTCTACTTTATCTGGTCCATTTTTTCATGGGTCATTTCATCCTAAGCCGTATTTTCCTGTCCATTTCTTCCCCTTTATTTATATCCAGAAAATATCTCAGTATTTCAAACCGAACGTAAATAATTTTTGTTTTTTGAAGAAGCTGAGACTATTTTAATCCAATGTATGAATATCAGAGGCTACTTTTATATTTGACTACTTTGTTTTTCCTCATCAATTGGTCACTGGTGCATGGCAATAGACAAATATTAATAACACATAGTTCTAGAAGTTGCGTCATTTCTTCGAAGAATGAGTAGTATATTATGTTGAAAACTGAGGCAAACATATTTTTGTTGATGACTTAGAGACATGCCATTTCCTTTATGGTTGAAAGGGAAGTTATGCTTTGAAGCCATGCATCTATACCGCTTCAATAGGTGATTTGCTTCTAGAGGATCTTATTATCGGATCGTCTCGACGACCTATATTATAACTAGAATGCTCAACAGAGAGGAAGAAGCTGCTCGACTTGAAGAGGTTTTAATATCGAAATCACCCTAATTGAACTTCCAATACTACTCTATAAATAAAATAGTTTTACGTAATTTTCTGTGTATATTTACTTATACCAGGATAGGTATAAAATATACTTATTTGAGCATCCTTCCTCTAAAGCAAACAAATAAACAAACGATTTGTTAATAAGCCCTTTATAATATATCTGTAGAGTTTGTTAACCTAAACGAGGGTTTACTTTTAACGAGTGTAAAAAAAAATCATGTTCATTTGATATAAAACTCATACAATCTATAATAGTGATTATCAGTTTTCATGCATTCAAGACATGGAAAAGTAATTCTTGAGAACCAGAGAAGATTAATTGCCAATCTTGTATGTTTATTACGTTAATTACATTTTATCTTCTTCCTTTAATATCTTAGGATAACACCAATCAGCATGTTGATTGGCTGGTATGGCTCACTGTCCTCTCAATGTAAAGTTTAGTGCATTATCTGGGCAGTGCTCACTCATCCTACCATTTCTGCAGATACAAATATGTACATGCCCAAATGTCATCCTTCGAATGAATTTTTTTAAATATATATTCATTGACATTTTATTTAACCTTTTAAAATTTATCATTTACTTTACCTCTTCTTAGATATTTGTTCATAACACATTAATTAAGAGATATTAATGGGGGGTGGCATACTAGGAAAAAGGAATAAATCATAAGATCACACATCATCAAACGCTGCTTCAGCTAATTATGTATTCCAAGGTTGGGCTCAAGCAAGAAGATCGTTTTAAATCCCTCCCATCTAAATTAAATTTGAGTATAAGTGATAATAAGATGAGCCCATCTGGAAAGATAGATAAAATGTCTAACTTTTAATCAGGGATTTAGAGCTAATTATTTATATTTACAATCTTGACAGTTTCCGATCCTAATTTTATAATTAACTTAGACCCCTCCCCCTATCATCTGATACCGTTTACTTAAGGATATCTGTCAAACAAGAACTAAAGCTGCAGTATAGAGCTAAGAGGAAAATGAGCCATCATTTCCCCAAGTTTTAAGTCTATATATTCATGCATATATGTATTTACTCATATAGTCCATAGAGATATAATGATATAGGGAGCTGATTCCCTTCAACAGCTGAAAAACATCGTTCAGCTGTATTCTATATCCAATATAAACAAATAATTGATCTACGTCATTGTAAGATGATCATAGAGATAGATTCTATCTCTATGATCAGCTTACGATGACGTAGATCAAATTAATTTGTTTATAGTGGACACACAGATACATATGTTCTTGACACAATGACGTATTTCTCTGACGAATCCAATAAGCTCTCTATACCTTTATATCTCTATGATATAGTCACTCCCAAAATATATTTTTTCTTGATGTGTAAACTTCTTCTTACCCAATTTATTTAATAGAATAAATATCTCTGTTGGAAGACTTCTTTTAACATACAACAGTAATCACTCTAAGCAGCTTCAATTGATGAAAAAATATGATTTTATAAAGAAATTACTGAGTTATATAGGATCATGTGGCCCTCAATTTTTCTATTTATTCGTGTGCTAACAACTGCTCACATGCTTAAATACATATATGCACATTGCACATGCTAATAATATGTTCCTAAGTGCAAAAAAGAAGTGGATGTTCGTCATCACTGGATGTAAGAGTTACTCTAAAACACTCATACACATCATGATGAAACGTAAAGGATTGTTTAGGGCCATAGGATATTATATTTATTTCGTTTTAACATTATAGGCACCTAAATTAGCTCAGTTGATAGCTAAGGATTCCAACCTGGCATATTCATAGAGATATAAAGATATAGAAATCTTATTCCCTCGAATTAGTAGAGAAATGTCGTCGTTCAGCTGTATTCTGGTCAAATGACGTATTTCTCTGAAGAATCCATCCTCCAATCATAGAGATATAAAGATATAGAGAGCTTATTCCCAGAGAAATGTCGTCGTTCAGCTGTTTTCTGGACGTAATGACTTATTTTATTTCCTCCAATAGCAGAGAAACATCGTTCAGTTGTATTCGGGACGTATTTCTCTGAATAATCCAATAAGATCTCTATGGGCATATCACATCACATAAGCCACAATAATGATGGTCTCCTTCTTGTGTTCTTTCTGCCGCTGTCTTTCCCCCAAAGCAAGGAGGATCTATAAATGCCCCGATATTCAACGTTACCAGACGTTGCTTCTATATGCCCTATGATGGTATCATTTCATGCATCTGAAGAGGACGGATCTTTCGATATAAGCATAGATATTGGCTCCTATCTTTATAATTACTCGTTGATGTCAGCAATCTCATTAGTTAATATCTCACTCCATATATTTCGTCGGTCTTCTCTTACTTTATAGCTTTATTAGAGACAAAAAAAATACTTTATTCGATATACGCCTCTTCGGCACTCTGTAATCTCTCTCTCTCTATGTCCCAAGCCATTTGCAGAACGGCTGCTAGCGATTTGGTAGCATCAACTCTAAAAATATTTGATTTCTTAATATTCTAAGGTACAAGGAATAAACAACCAGAAAAGCAAGTATTTAACACCTGCTCGGAGGAGAAGTGGTGTTTGGCAGGTCTGAAGTTTGGAGACTGTGAACCGTATCCAAGATTTTTTCCTCCAGATTTGAATTAAAGCCATTTCAGAGATAAACATGAAAATCAAAAATGTTTAGAACATATAATTTTTTTTTGGCCAAAACGGCGTTACTTTATTCATCAAAACGTAAAGATGTAACTATATGCAATACAATATATATCCAAAACAAGACATTAAAATATAGAATTCAATGCATAAAAGACCAAAGTGACATAAAAGACAAAATTCACTGCATAAAGATTAAAAAGTAACACACTAAATCATTTGATTTTTATGTTTTTAAAGTCTTTAGATGAAGTTTGGCAATAGATAAAACGCCACTGATGTCGCTGTCCAAAACAGATCTTTTTGCGTAGAGTATGTGCTGTATCTTCGTGATCATCGCGTTGATGATATTTCTTCTTTTCCTTGGTAAAAGGCGATAAAATCCTCTCTCTTAAATTGTAAAAGTAAAAATTTCACTTAAAACCTCGCACATTGCAGTATACAATGGAGCAAGTTTCTCACATTCGAAGAGAAAATGCTCACTGGTTTCATCCTTATCTTTGCAAAACCCGCACTTTCTCTTCTCTCCAGAAAAGAACTTGGCGCGTAGTTCTAGAGTTCCAGTAAGAATTCTGTATTTCATCCATTTTTCGGAGGATGAGAGCAAATTGTTTTTAATTGCAACGATGTTTTTTTCACCGGGAGATTTAATTTTCTTCTCTTCAAGTATCCGTTAAAAGGGTCCATCGTCGGAGTAATGCAAAGCTTACGTATACTTGAAACGTCCATTAAAAATAGACGTAAACGTAGGGAATGATAGGCCTTGTGCATGGAACTTATTTTCCAAAAACTTTCTTGAATCGAAGGAAAGCCATTTTATTCAGCAAAAGAGTAGAGCTTCCTGTTTCTCCAGCAAAATCTAGTCCACAACTTTCAATTCCAAGATCACTTATGGCCTCTCTGGTGGGAAATTCCCATCTAAGAGTTTTCTCCATCGAACATATAACGCTTTTGATCCCCGCAGATAATTTTTGCATCCTCTCCGAATAAGACGAAATATGTTTTAAGACTTTGTTTAAGCCTGCGTAAGGGTCATTTGAATAATCAGTTTGTAAATAAGAGGATAAGTGTTCACTCCAGTAATGCTCCTTTGTCCACAGTTGCCTAATCCAATAGGAGTTGAGGGCTTTCCAAAGGACGGGAAAGTATATGACCGAGAGGCCGCCTTGATTAAGAGGATTGTGTAGCCGTTTTGTAGAAATATTTTTCTTCTTCTGGAGTTTCAGGAAAGATGCTTCAATGTCATTAACTCTTGTAGCAACAGTTTCGTCAAAAGGAGTTACTCGCAAAAGGTGAATCTCTCTTGATATATGTATTCCAAGCCCTAATTTTGTTCCAAAAGTTAAGACCCAGCGACGAAAAAAAATTACAACCATGATTTAACCGTGAGATTATTTCCTCTAAAATTTTTTCCACATTGTTTGTTCCAATTCATGATCCTAATAGCTTTATACTTCGGACAGTAATAAAGTCAGGCCACGATTTTTCAATTATTTGATTATATTGACTATATATTTCGGTTTTCTCAGGGTTTATCTTTAGTCCAGAACAAACTGAAAACTTTTGAAATAAGTCTGAAGTTTTTGTAATGGAATTAACAGTCCGTAGTGGACCTCCTGAGTAAATCATTGTCAAGTCGTCAGCATAGCACAAACATTTGGGATGGGACAGTAAAGAAGAAAACCCGGTTATTGATGTTTCTTGACGTATTTTTTGTAATAGGGGATCTAATGAGATAATGAACAATAAGGCTGAGGCAGGATCACCTAGTCTAACACCTCTTTTGTTGAAGAATTCATTATTTATGGGTCCATATTCGATTGTTGTTTTGGAATTGTTAATGAGAGCTCCAACCATTCGGATTATGTAGTCTCAAAGCCCTTTTATATAAAGTTTGAATGATGTATTTGTGGGAAACTGTGTCGAAAGCCTTAGAACATATAATGATTGTTCTTCGACAAGTTCCATAATCATATTTGTAGATTTATCAAATAGAAGCACCCAGATTTTATAATTCTACTTTCCTTCATCATGTTTGATTGTTGTTATAAAAATAATTATTTGTTGAAATCAGTTTGCTGTTTTCTTAAAAGTACAATGTATTCGATTTTGTGTCCAATTTATTTTCTTAATGGAGTCCTTCATTGAGTATTAATAAAAATCTATAGATAGTGTACGATTACTTAGATAGATGAATTTCGTTTAGAAAAGTGACTCCTATCAAATAATGTATTAAGTTTCCCTGAGGTGGAGCTTTATTTACTCAGGTTGGAGTTGAGCAAATAGGCTATTTATACGACCCTACCTTTAAAGTAATATGTTAATGGTTGCCCATTTATTTATGTGGACATACCTATAACATTATCCTTGAGAAAGTAATAGCAAAGGGTGGAAATAAGATATACTTTAATAAATGTACGAATTTTAATTGACAAATTATTATTTTATTATTTAACAGTTCATTTTTATTATATGTACAACAGAATACATAAAAACCTAAGATAATATATGAAAAGTCACATAAGCAAATATTTTAATTTACAATTTTATCATAGGGGTTGAACTAAAAGCACTATTTTCAATCAATAAAATACAATAACAAAATCAATTGACATGTGTACTAAAATATATTAACATAAATTCTGAGCTTTAAAATGGCATTACTTGCAGTTCTTAAAATTCTTTATTATTGGTAGATAATGTCTTCCGGAGGATGGAAGCGAGAGAAGGGAAGTATTTAATTTCCTTCGAGGCAACAGAAAATGAGTCAACCGAAGGGGATCTTCAGGTCCAGGGAAACATACCTTGCCGCTGCCGAAAGAAGAACTGCCTAATATCCGATGATTGCAAAGGGTCTCCTGAAGTAATTCGCTTCGCAATTATAACTTTGGAGTTCATGTTTGCAAAGTTTATCGCCTTTTCTCGTGGGGTGGTCCAAATACGATTATTTTTCATTTTTAGGTTGAGACGAATGATTATGTTTTCCTAAAGAATTTTTTAATGAAGAACGACTCATTAATAAAAGATACAACCCATCCATGAATGGGAGCTAAGAGTTAATTAACCAACATTGTGCATCGTATGTATAACTGACGAATGATAGGTTCATTGTAATCTCTATAAAAATTATTGAACTAACGAAACAAGTGTCATGGATATTAATTAATGTTACATCAATCTTATCAAGTGTTCCATAGACGAATATATTTATAAAATCAAATTTATCGGAGGAGTATTTTTATATTTGTATAAACAACAGTTAATCAGAAAATATAACATAAATGTTGTGTAAAATGCAATTGCAATTTAAACATATTGTCGTTCATCATTTTTCAATTGTGCAAATACAGATCTGACAAACCGTATGCTTACTTTGATGATCATAAAGGGATCAATATATGAATAAGGGTTATTGTCGTATGAATAATTGAGTTAATAAATAAAAAGAAATTAAACTGAGAATACTTTGTGGAATAACACAGTCCCTTATGATATTTTTGTTTTTGAAAGTATGGGGTATGTCTTCATGATCATCAAATATGAGGAAGCTTCTTTAACGTAGGAGGAATCGGATTCTGGATGAGACTCACGGAAATCTTGTTGATAAAGTATTTTTCTAACGTTCGTAGAGGACATCGGATCATTTGACGGAGAGACAAGGGTCGAATTTAGGCATATCACTCATAAAATATCTTGCTATATACCTTAGGAATCAGTCTATCATGCTATATATATTATATATATATATATATATATAAATATTCATTTTATCATATTTATAGACAGACTTAGTTTGGTCTTCATGTGTGCTTAATAAGGAAGTCTTTGTATAAAAAGTAAAAGCGTTTTCTCAATACTGTTACTTCACTGATACTTTTAATACTATATTTGAGTGATTATAGATGTCATCCATCTTTCAACAGCTACTTGATGTAGAAGTTGATGGCCCAAATATGAATGGGGATATTAAATTGATTATGTAATCTTCGAACTTGTACATTGAGTGTGTTGTTTTTGAAAAATGTAAACGTTCGGTGCAGTATGGAAGTTTTTGTTCCGGAAAAAACAAATAAGTAGTTTAAAAACATTTATTCGCTTTTTTATATAATTTATTTTTTTTAATATGTTATTTTTTATCTTGATAATTTATTTTAAATAATAAAAAAGAAAGTGATTGGTAAATTGAAAAAAAAAATGCTCTGGGCTTTATGTAAATATCTCATTTTTATTTATTTACATAATAAACGAACGGTTTGAAAAAAAAATTATAATGATTTCTGCAATTTATAAAATTATTCTTCATGACGGAAGATTTCGTTTCGCCCTTCAACGGTCTGCTAATAAACACTTACCCTTAAAGCCTTGGCACCTGAAAAAGATAGGTCCTTAGTGTCCTGATACCAAATAAATGAATATAATTTGCTTCAAATATATGAAACTTCTGAAGCTTCCTGAAAACTGGAAAAAAGAATATGGGTTCTCTAAAAAATATTTATGATGAAACAAAGTTCCCAGCGCAACTACAAATTTCTGCAGACTTGATCAGATTTTACGAACCATGTAAGGTTTGTGGCCGGATCTACAACGACACCATCCACGCTTTCTTGAACTGTTCCATCATATAGGTTTTAAAGATATTCGTTGCCTTGAATGTGAGAGGAATGGAGAAGTGCGTGAACAATTATGTACAGGCCTATATTCTCTTTGGATCCAACGGGAGACGAAAGTCTACATCAGCAAGGTCAAAAGCAATCGAATTCGCTGTATTGAATTCGAAAGCCTTGTGGTAAAAAAGCTGACCTCACGGGAACTTTGCTGCCAACAGAATTACGTAGAATGATTTTAGCAAAATACGCTGCTTTTTCGACCTGCATTCCTGATGCCTCTGGCGACAACTGACCTTGGCTTCGGGTCAAATTAGATATTTCCCATCGATCACTACACACCACCTAAAAACTGTTAACAAGGTCTTAAAGCTTTTAAATAATCTTC